>JAUKPP010049730.1:0-16802 GCA_032273245.1 Phyllaplysia taylori | reverse complement strand
TTTAAGAGACGGGCTACTTCGACCCTGCCTGTCAGGGCCAACCCGGACTGAGAGGGAAAAATTCCAGCAGAAAAAACAACCGATCGTCCGCCACCGGGTATCGATCAAGGGTCTTCCCGCATGATAGGCGAAGATAGGCCTAACCATTACACCACAGCGCCGGTTTACAATTTTGAATACAATATGAAGCTTCATACTGTGGATTTGATAAATGGTGAATATACTGTACACACAAACTACACAAACACACTGGTATATAATTTCATCTTTAATTTTATCAGTCCTTTGGCAAGTTCTATCTAAAATTAGACACAGACTGAAATAAAAAAAATTAACTTTTGACAATTCATCTAACATGTATGTGCTGAAGTGCTGGTAAGATAGGCTACTTTACCTGGGAAATTTTCACTTTATTCAACTCAATAAAAGCATGAGTGCCATGAACTTTGGCTGGGAATGGAGGCCTGCAGAAAAAGACAAAATGTAAAACATTTATCCCCCTTGTGCCGAAATAGGATTGGTTGGTTGATTAGGCTTAGGCTAAAACAGCCAAAGGTGCTGGCGCCTCTATAAACGACTAACTTTAAACTAACTAACTGGTTGATTCGGTTTTGGCTTGCAACACTATAAGGTCATTTAAGGGATGACAACTTTGACCCTGCCTGTCAGGGCCAACCCAGGCTGAGAGGGACATTGTACCAGCAGAAAAATGGAGATAAACTCAATCAAACAAACTACCCCACGCGAGCCTTGAACTCACGTCCTCTGCTTGATAAGCGAAGCGCCGAACCATTACACCACAGCGCCCGTAAAATAGGATTGCCATTTATCTATCAACAGCCACAGTTGTTCCTATACTTTCAATTTTCTATTGTACTACAGCCTCGGTTGTTTTTTTGGTGTAACGATCAAAATAGGAAAAATAGGAGAAAACGGACTTGGTAACTTTCATGTTTCATAGAACATATTAGTAGAGCCCACGTTCTCCGAACCTACAAAAAGTTGTGAACATTTAATAAAGTGAAGGTTGTACAGTAACAAAATTTGAAAACGCATATCCTGACCCAACTCCACTCCCCGGTCTCTCTCTCTCACTCTCTCTCCACTTCATCTCTCTTTCTCTTTAATATTCTCCCCCACCCCCTCTGCTGCTCTCTGTCTTGCTCTCTGCCTCTTTCTGTCCAGCTGATTCAATCTTTATTACCGTATTGTGTGTTTAGATCTAGATCTAGACCTGGAGTAGCCTAATAGATAATAGAAACTTAAGTAATTAGTATGAATACATCCCCGAAAAACAATGATGAAAGAACTTGCCTGAGAATTGACACATTAGCACCACCTGCTGCTAGCAGACGCTGGAAATTGTCCTGTTTGGCTTTGTCCAGGCACAAGAGAATCTTCCAGCCATCAAAAGCACCAGATATCTTTGCATTGCTCTGTTCATGGATAGAGGAGACAAATATGTAGTGACACATCCGTCTCGTAAAATTTTTCATCAAATTTAAAGCCTATGGCCAGGCCACATCACATATCTTGCATGATGCACATCAAACATATGCCAGTCGAGACCTGTGGTGTGTTGCGAAATTTTGTGTTAATCTGTAGCCATGTGGTGGAAGAAAAAAATGCGGCAACGCAGTGACAAATCTGTATCGAGCAGCATATGCAGTGTGGCCCCGACCTACAGTCCATTCTAATATTTAGCAAACTTTCTTATGTAACAAGAATCGCTCTCTCTACTGAAGTTAAATCAGGTGAGTGAGAAAAACTATTACTCTCTCTACCTTTAGCCTTCCCGCTTACGTAAAAAACCCTCCTATATTTCCTGTGAAAATTATCTTCTCATGATGACACATCTGCCTCATCTTTACACCGCATATACAATTGTTTCAAGTGAAAGAAAATCATTTATTTAAAATCTCCTTTATAGTGTGTACATATCCCCATAATGCAGTGTGAGGATGTTTTTCCTGGCCTTTAGCTCGAGCAAGAATCTACATCAACCAGTTTGCTGGTTTGATGATATTCTAACACATATATAAATCTCCACGCTCTGT
Organism: Phyllaplysia taylori; assembly: GCA_032273245.1. NCBI lineage: Eukaryota > Metazoa > Mollusca > Gastropoda > Aplysiida > Aplysiidae > Phyllaplysia > Phyllaplysia taylori. The sequence continues at coordinate 14,745 of JAUKPP010049730.1, read as the reverse complement.
TCCACACATACACGGCCATTTATTCTCCTCTCCGAAGTCCCTATTCCTTCTAGCTACTTACAATACCTTTTTCATAGAGGCCACTTTTTTCCTCCACTTATGAGCTGCTGATGCCAGCTTGTTGGCTTGTGCTGTCATGTTCTGCATTAATGGAAGGGTGAACTCACTGCCCCATTCATGGGATTCTTCCTGTGAAAAAAAGCAAAGGAAAAGCGACATTTGTCATTTGCATCAAATTTTCTATTCAAGAAGGAATTGTCTTTTTACATGAAACACATATTTGCAAAGCTCCTGTATGATATTCAAGAAAAGAAATGCCTTTTCACAATGAATCCCCTGAGTTTTACTTCACAGTTTAGAAATATAATAACATGTGCCCTCAGAGAGATGGGCTAATTTAGCCGGAAAGAATCCTAAGCTTTAGAAACAGGGTTATGAATTTATGCATTAAGCATGAGAATGTACATAATTTTTTATTAAATGATCAGGATTTCCAACCTACAAGGATAAAAAAAAGAATTGTGAATTCAGGGCAAATCCTCAGAATGCTTGTCCCTGGCCCTCAAAATTTCTTGTCCTTAAAGTATATAAAAACAAGTAACAAGAAAGAGATCGCTCGTTTCTAAGTATCAAATTGGTTAAAAAGGCAAAACATCATTAAACATAGCAAAATAAAGATGAGCGTATTTTAAAAGTATATGTTCACCAAGTGTTGACATGCAACTTACCGCAACAAACTTTTTTTCTTTGCGACAGGCTTCCAAGTATGATTTATGCAACACCCACTTCCCCGAAGCAACACATGAAAGAAACTTTTCATTTCTTGCAGGCTGACCTGTAAAAGTAATAATAACGAAGCATTGTTACTAAACAAGAAACTTCACTACATTCACAGAATAATATGGTGGTCTCTCCAAATTTGGACTGCTCTAAGTTTCAGAAAAGAACGGTCTTAACTTGGAGGTAGGCCTATCTATTGTTGAGTGCAGAGGACAGGTGTGACCTTGTGGGCAAGAATTGTTTGTTTGTTTTAATAAGCTTTTATGGTGCTATCGACACTTAGAGGTCATTTCAGCACCAGGAAGTACACTAGGACAATTGTAATACACAGGGAGAATAAGGAGCAGACCACAGCAGAGAGTCGATCATCGCCTTGGGCAAGAAATGTGGTCCATGCACTGATCTAGTCTTGGTTGGTTGTGTTCGAATACCATAAGGTCATTTTGGACACAATGACCACGTTAGTCCCAGTCCCATAGGACAGGGGTCAGAGCCAAAGAGAATTGTTTAAAATCCTGGCCAGGGACCCATGATTTTAACTTGGGACCTTCACACATTAAGTAAGGCTTTTACCACTCAACCCCGGATGGCCATGGGACTTGTTTGCTTGGTGTCTACGAATGGGGACAGTATTAACATTCCAGAGATGCCACTGGAATTTTGTGAAAATGAGTGAAAATTTATCAACTTGTATTTGCAAACAATAGACACTGTTAATGAGGGTTTAAATGGTAAGAAAAAGAAACAAACAATCATCGTCTGTCTTTTTAGAGAATTGAAGTAAAAATAATGGAAACAGCAGGGAGAAAAAAAAAGGCCCCTTGCATTCACTTAACACACAAGATATCGTAATTGGTAAAAAAAAAGAAAGAAAAAAAAGAAGAAGCACAAGAGGATTGTTTTGGAAGGAGTAAATAGACTGGAATTAATTTCTTGTTCTCCATTTCAGAAAGTCAATATTGGCACTCACCAACAATGAGATGTGTACATGTAGGATCAAAGTACTGTCGCTCCAGCATTCTTCCGCCTAGCTGCTCCACAAGGGCTGAGTAGTCCACTTTCTCCTGCAGAATTGCACAAATGAAAACTTGGTCAGTCGAGCAATCTGAGACTTGTTTTCCTTTCTTTCCATTTTTTAAAGGTTTTACGGAACTAACACCACCCTAAGGCCATTTCAACACAAGTGACAACTATAATGGTATCTAGAAATATGTGGAGGGAGAAGACCACATCAGTTCACCCACCAACCATCTACATGAGATGGTTCAAAGTATCTCTGATTTTAAATAATATGCGATTTGAACCACCTATGAAAGCTGTCACAGAATGAAAAGTAAGCATTATTCCATCATCAGGGATGTAGATGACAAGTCGCCAAAAAATCTGAAATTTACATGCCGAGCCAAAAGATGTAAATGTATCAGAAGATGACATCTAAAACATATTATCTATTATAATGCTTAAAAGAGAAGAGAGCTATTCATCAGCACAGTACCATTTTCTTCTCATCGTCTGATCTGTTCCGAAGCTTTTCCTCGGAGTCCTCAGATCTCCGCGGAATGAAGAAAAAGGCTTTCTGATTATCTTCCTCTGAAATCGTGCGTTAAACACTGAAATTGTGCAGAGGGAACAACCGTTTCGCATGGCTTCTTGTCTTATGAAAACAAGCAGCGTTCTGAACATGATTCACATTGTTAGTTAGAGGGAGTGATAGGAATTGTACTTTTAGATGAATTAATTTTCTTTTAAATAGAAAAATGTTAAGAGCGAATGATGATGAATGATGAAATAAAACACACAACCCAAAAAATCTGATTTCAGAGAAAATCTGATACATTTACATCCCTGCATCATCAACCAACCACAACAAAGAAGACATGTCATGCAAGCAGTGCCCCACCTCATTACTTATCCCAGACACCAGAATCACAGGGGGTGACCTCAGGCCGTGCTCTGCTCGACTGTCGCTGCTCTCTTCACTCAGCAACTCCACTGGCTGAGGGGACAGAACTTCTGAGGTAGGCTTTGCCACAGGAAACGCTAAGAAACAAAATTTCATTGTTTTGATTTATGTTTTGTTTGTTTGCCTATGTATCCAAGTCAAAAGTAAACACAAGTTCATAGGTCATTTCCCTGTGAAGTAGAAAAAGTGGATCACACCTGCGAGTAGAAAGTAAGCCACAAGCATGAAAACTTCTGAAATTATAAATCATTCAAAAGGTTTACATAATACTATGTTGGAAGGAAATGTTACAGAATGTTCAGTACATTTAGTGCATCAAAAACAAATACCCTAGTTTTTAAAAATCTAAATTTTAATTCAAACTGGCTCTGGTATTTTCTTGGTTATTTTATCTCATTAAATGTCTTGACGTTTTAACATGGTAAGTTTTAGTCTCACTTTTGAGGATTTCAGTATTTTAACAGCTCAATACGGCTCCTGTTAATACCTTTTTCCATTCCTGGCTTAAGGTAATGTATATTTCCCAAAAATGGTTTAAGTCTTTACCTAAGGGTGGAGGTTCTGGTGTGGGTGATCTGTCATTAGCCCAGGAGGTATGTTTGGGGCTTGTCTTTGACTGTGAAATAAAAGTACAAGTCAATGCAGAATGGAATGTCTTTCTCTTTGATAATGTACAGGAAGGACAAAAAGTTTAAACACATCTAATTTACAAATTTTACAGATTTTCAATGCATCTAATTCACAAATTATAGAGAGATTTTCAACACACCTAGTTCACAAATTTACAGTTGTGAACTATTGCAGTCTCTTCTCATTGGCCATCAACCCTAGTTACAGTAATCCTTCCGTTTCCCCAGATGTGACTTTTCTATCCAGCTATTGAGAACACTAGCACCCAATTGATTTTTAATTGAAACTCCACTAAGATGTGCAGTGATGGGCACAGTGAGCTTTTTGGCACCACAGCTAGCAGCTTATGCTCTAAAACATGAAATGTACAGATTATTAAAAGAAATTTCAGGATTCTTTTTTTGTAACTACTTATGAAGTGTATCCTGAATTCAGGATAAAGCCAGAGGCTGCCCATTCCCAAGTTTGTTTCAGTCTTCAGGTCCCAAGTCAGGTGCTGGGGGTGGCAGAAGTGTAGAACTTACCGCAGATCTTGCTCCAGAGGCTGAGCCAGGATGGTCCCGAGGTATGTCAATTGCTGCCATCATGTCATCTGTGTTTTGACTTGGGTCACAGACGCGGGCTAATCTGTGAGCAAGTTTCTCTTCCTCTAACCTGACAGCAGACGGAGATATTTTCTAAATGTGTGGCAGAGAGACAGGCAGGGAAACAGGAGGGAGAAAGAGGGGGAGGGAGGCAAAACAAAAGAGATATAGAGGGGACGGAGGAAGAGATAAAGAGACGAGAGAACAGAAGTAATAGAGAAAGAGAGAGGGAGGTGCAAAGAGATATGTTGTGTGTGTGAGCACAGCATTACCCCTGCCGCTCTCATTTTCTTACAGTAAGTTACAGTGCGCTCACTCACAATACATAAAAATGCCCCCCCCCCCCAAACCACCACTGCTTGACCCGATCGCCCGTCGTCTGCTAGCTTCCGAGAATCGGGATGGCACAGTACAATCTGGATGTCTTTTGCATTATTTCCCCGTTATCCCGTAAGTTGGGCTGAGAGTGAGGATGTTTCTTATAGATGGTTGACAACTCTGCGCACCACCCACCTCTCTCTCTCTCTCTCTCCATCTATCTGCCTCATACTGACCAACGCGGACTAGCCAGTTTCACTTATTCACATCTCCGTACAACCCCTCTTTCTCCGCATCATATTCCCCTTTTATCTCTTAATCTTTACATCACTATGCTTTGCATAATAGCAGTGCCGCTCCCACCGCAACAAGCGCATTCTCTGTCTCTTTCTCTCATTCCGCCTTCGCGCTGCGCAGTGCAGTGCAGAGCAAAGAATTACTCGCGTAGCCAACTTAACTATATACAGTAGGCTATAAGTGCTATAAGGTCTATAAAGTATAAAAAATGAGTTCACGGGTTATTTTCTTTAAAAATCCGGACTTTTGAGAGAAATGCGTAGTTCCGGAACGCACATCGTTTTCTGATAAAATTCCGGAACGAATCCGGAAATACCGGAACGGTAGGCATGTCTGGAGGAGAAAGAGGGGTAAATATGGAGCAGTGTGATGTTCATTCCCCTGGAAACAAAGAGAGCGTAAAGTAGGTGATCCTACGTCGGCCCAAATCAAAATATGAATGAACTATACTTTGCTGAAAAACTGCTTAAATCTGCCAGATAACTCTTCACATCAGAGTCTGTGGTGTAATGGATAAGCTCTTTACTTATCATGCAGAGGACAGGAGTTTGAGGCCCACATGGAGAAGATTATAAATCCAGAATATCCATCTCCCAGCTTGGATGTAATGTCCCTCTTTGCCCATAATCTTAGAAGGAAAAAAAAAAGGTATTTTTTATATCTCTTTCAAATAGAATAAAATCTGTACCTGCCAGTTGGATCGTCCCAGGTGACTTGCACACTCTGAGGTAGGTCCAAAGCACTTGCGTCAGCTTTAGACTCTGTAAATGGTAACAAACAATAACATTCTTCTCAAAACTGTAGAAAACAAGTCAGATATTTCCATTAAAACCACACAATTTTATTTTACTGAAGACTTCCATGACATAGATAATTCGATGTAAAGAACAATGACAAAGCACTTATGTCTTGAAACCTTTCCATATATGAGTTTTAAGGTGCAGAAGTGGACAAAAAGCCCTGAAAGTCAATTTGGGTGTAGAAAAGTCAATTTTCTCCATTTAAGTATCTGAATCTCTATTCATATTCTGAATGTTTGGTAAACAAATTTGTGGGGACTCTGTAACCTTGTTTTACAACCTTCAAACATGTTGCTTGGAACAAATATCAAGACCATACTGCACAACAGTTAAGCCATTTTTCTCCCCTTTTCTGTTTTTACTTGTGTATGTGATAGAGCATCTTTAAATGATTGAATATCTAAGCCTAACTGAACTAGCAAGGACTAGTTTTTCACCATTTGAAAGGGAACAAAAAGGATTTTATGTGAAACCAATAAATGTGACATAAAATATTTTTAGCTGGTTGCGTGTTACTTCTGTATATCAATATATTCTGAAAGAAGGGAATCCAGAGGCGCTTTGTCATTTATACAAATTTTAATCCAGAGAACAGAGCACCAAAAATATGCATCAGTAGTGCTCAGGACATCACTGGTGCTCAAGGCATTTGTAAAAGTGAGGATTCAAAACAACTCTCAAGACTTGCAATTTTGTGAAAAGTAAGAAAGCATACCTTTGTTACCCCATGGACTATTTCCTGACAAGTTGCTCTCTGAGGCACTTAGCTGACCACTCACTGAAAAAACAACAACATTTCAAACATGATTAAAGTGGTTATCAAGCAGAATGGTTATGCATACAGAAAGTTTATCATGATTATCAGTCACAGAATCCACTTCTGATCTCCCCAAATTCCCTGCCACTCACTCTCTTTCTTCCAAATATGCTGGAATGAAACTTTGGGGTCTAAATGCTAAAACCGAATTGCTATATCTGTGGGTGTTTTACAATACCAGCCCAGAGTATTGTTGGAATTACCACAAACTACAAGGGGTACTTACAGCTATAAACCTCTTCAAAACCACCCATGAAAAATGGATGTATCTGTTCTTACATTTAAACCCTTTATCTTGTTTGTTTGTTTGTTTTTCTGGGGTACCCAAAGATTCTATACAAAAAGAATATAATCTGCACAGATTCACCAACAAAATCTATCTTTATAAGCACAGTAGATGGATTACAGGCAACATTTCTTATAGAATTATAAATCATATGCACCACACACACACTACTCTAGAAACAACTACAGGCTACAACATTGATCATAATTTTGTTAGCTGTTTAACACATAATATTGCTGCTATTGAGCAATAAAAAATATGAAAGATTATTAGCAAAAATGTTCATAAAACAGAGTGGTTTTTATTATATTGATCAATTCTAAACTAAAGTAACTTGAAGACGGTAAGAGATAGGAATATCCTGTTTGCTACCAATTAATCCTCATCCATTTAAGTTTTTTCTAATACCAAAATCAACCAATTTTATTAACACATTACGCGATAGCGTCAGTTTGCGCGAACAGACCCCGGTTTTTAGAACGCAAAAGTTACACTATTCTTACATTTACCAAGTCCATCTTGTACGTTTTCAAAGAAGATCGCCCCAGAGCAAATCTAAGAAAATTCGAACTGAGCACAGCAAGAAAAGCAAAATAAAAAACTCTATCAGAACTTGGTATAAAAATTTGGTAGAAGCTGGTAATGTGAACTATAACAACGAAGATAACAAGTGGTGGACTTGAGAATTGTATTCTGCCCGATCAATTAAAAAAGAGGACTTCATTAATTTGATGCTCCCAGGAACATCCATCACTTTCTAACTTCCAACAATAAAACATAAATTGCTTTTTCACAAGACATTAAACTTGAGCTTGGTAGACATTAAACCTTTTGGAAAAAGAGTTTTAACCATCTTTTTATTGCCTTACGGTGGTTCCTGGCAGGCCTTCTCTTTGGTATACCAATACGCTGTTCTCACGCCATAACCTAACATGGGCCTTGTTCCGCTAACTCCTTTTTAAAAAGCCTTTTTTATCAATATAATCTTAAGGAGTAGCCCAGACAAAACTTAAATGGCCATGGAATGATGTGCAAAAAAACGTTTACTTTTATCACTTATCGTTTTAGAGTTATTCAAGTTTAGAATCGATCAATATAAAAAAAAACACCCTGTATATCCTCTTAAAGTAAAAACGTAAGGAAAAAATAATTTCCTACACAAGGATGAAAGAAAAATGACCATATACAAAATACAAGGTGGACCTTTCTTAAAAGCACACTCACTGCTAGGCGAAATGAGTTTAATTGATAATGTATACTGAAATTTCCTAAGCAAGCACTCCCAATAATTTCTACTGAAAAGGTATCAGAACAGCATCAGCATGATAATAGTACCATGAAAAAAAACCTCATCCCTCCCAACACTAGCTACATAGCTTTCGGCGTACTGTGACATCACTTACAATTGAGCCGCTTTCCTTTCCTCCGCGTGGTTCTTTTTGATCTGGAAAATAAGGTGAAAGGCTTGATTTCAAATTCAACTGAAAATCTTACATACTGGTCACACAAAAACTTTGACAAATATTAGCGGATAAGTAAAACCAGAGCAATTTACAATCATTGAAGACTGAAAGTGACAATAGACAAGCAGCCCTATGTCCATTGCGGTTTTATATGAAATGCATGTCCTTATTTTGTAATTTAATAATATTAACATGAGAGATTTACACCACAAGTCCTATTCTGCAAACATAACTGCTTTCAGTGGAAAAAAGTTTGACAGGCAAGACAGACACCTACAAAAAAAATGAAGAAAAAAAAAAGAAAGAAAAGGAGTAATTACTCACTAATATCAGATATCTAAGACAAACCTACAAAGCTCTTGCAATTTTCAAGTGGAGACCACTCACCTTGAAGCTCCAGCTAAAACATTGCCCAAAGTTTCTGTTAAGGCTTTTTTTATTTCTTCACTTTTACTGTGATCTGCTGAACTCTGAAAGAGAACAAATTTACAGAAATTAAAGCAGCCAGCATCATAATACATGAATGGACAGCAGAGTATTTTTTCCAAAAGTCAGAACTATGATAGCTGGGTCCAAAAACTTTTCTGCCTGGACATTAACCACAGTAATTATAATAAAACAATGAGATTTCTTATCTTGGTGGTATGAAAAATTTTGTGCTCAGTAAAAAATCTCGAAAATGTCTGTATCTGACTTTTTAAAAAAGCAACAATACCCAATTTTAATCACCACTCCCCATTCACCCATCTATTTTCTCTATAAATAGGATCTTTTACAAAATTACAAAAAAAACATAGCGAAATAATTTACGACAAAATTAATCTTTTGGGTGATCATTTCATACAACTTTGTCATCTATGTCTTACAGACTGAAGGACGAAGGAACTTTCATCCTTATTCTTCCAAAGATGAAAATTTGGTACATTTTTCTGTTATTTTTGGGTTTACGCCAATTATTACACTGCAAGGTCATTTCAAAAGCGGGCTTCTTTGACCCTGCCTGTTGGAACCTACCCAGGCGTAAGAGGGACACATCTCAGCAAAAGAAGGAGCTCTACGTCCAACCTGGGGATCGGGATTCCCATCCTCTGTGCGAGAGTTGAAGAGCCTCACCACTACACCACAGACTCTGGTTTGGTCCATTTAGATGCCTTCGTCATCCCAAATATCATAAGGGGGGCTGTTTGTATATGGTTTCAAGTTTCTTTGATTCTTTTAAGGCTGATAATGGAGATGGTGTTACTTACGCAAACAACGTGCTGCCACACATGGAACATGAAGCAAAACACTACCAACTGCAGTATTCTGGCAACAGGCTATTCTTCTAAGTGCTGTTCTGAGCAAGAAAGCTAATCAAGTTAAACATTTCTTTCCTTCTTAGACTTGACGAGGCCAGGAGTCGAACCCACAACAAGATTTCTCACAGGAAAAGAACTCTTCATTAGAAAAACAGCAGCAAAACAATAAAGAGAATGAAATGTGATGCATTTTTCTTCAGTTGCAATGAACAAGGAAAAACCTACCTCTTTACTGCTATTTCTCTCATTGCTGAGAGCTGTATCAGTGTTGTGTGGGGTCATGCCATCCTTCTTTGGCACTTCTCTGTCCACAGCTTTATTTTCTTTTGGTGGCAATTTGTCTCCAACCTTCACAGCAGTTGTGTCACTCTCACTGTAACAGAAATTGTTCCACATCAGGCTGAGGTAATCTAAATTATCAAATCGTCTAATCTTTACACTGTGGAGGCTCGCAATGCTCTCAAAGCATGAAAAATTATGTTGTGGTTTTATGATAGAGAAAGTAAAAAAAGTCTGAAAGAGGAAAACACATTTTTCCAAGAAGTAAATTTTCTAACAAAAAGCTAACATACAGATATTGTCTTACACAATTTCCTGCAAAGAAAGAATATTAAATCATACACCACATTATACATCAAAGAAGTTCCTTATTAAAAAAAAAATACATGCAAGAAGAACACACCTGTACTGCCCCAGGATCGAACCCCAGGCCATTGGCATGAAAGGCCAACACCATCACCTCTAGACCAAGAGAGCACCCATGGCTGCCTGGGTCACCTCTGCATTGAGATTATCCCTCCTGTGAGCGTGTTTTTTAAGTGATGTGAAAAACACGTTAACATTATCTCATAGAGCGCATACCAGGACAAAGTGAAAAACATACCTCGTTGCCATGTTTTCACTGGTACTGGTCCTCGCTGACTCCTTGGGATTTGGAGTGCTCTTCTTACTGGCTTTGACCATATCTAGCACAGGAGCTTTCTTAGCTGGTGTGGGAAAAGTTTCTGGCTTTGCAATTCCCTCAGACAACCCTGCACTTTTTACAGCTGCTCTCGTACTTCTGCTCGGGGTGCCTCTCTTGGACGGAGTCATCATCTGGGAGGATAGTAATGAAACTCCAGCAAATAGTTGATGGTTGCAGAGTGATGAGAAACCAAACCAAACCGAAAAAATAAAAACTGACAGTAGGTTTGCTTGTTTGTCTTGTTGAGGTTCTACAGCACTATTGACACCGCACAGTCATTTCTGAACCAGGAAACATTAGGATTATAGTAACACATAGAAACACAGAAACAACAAACCATATCAGAGCACTTTCAAGCAACCGCAAGGGTTTATTTCGTTGAGATTTTACTGTCCTCTTGGCACAATGTGGTCGTTCAATTTAGAGTCAGGGGGTAGATTAAAACTATACTAGAACTTGTAAAGCAGAGGGAAGTGTAGACAACACAAAGAATTTGCCAGCCATTACTAACTTCTTCAATAAATACCCACATCGTCATTAGACAATGAGAAACAATTAAACAATGAGAAACAATACCAATCCAAAAGAAATAACTATTTAGAGGTAATATAACTTAGAATGTACCAGCCCTTAAAGCACGCAATATTGACATGTCAAGACGATGAACTCCACAATCACTAAACAAGACTAACACTTCATATTAGAGGTTGCAGTATGTAATATGCTCTTTCCATGAAACAGTCACTATGTTTGAGATAGAGCTTATATTATTTCTTTTCAACAGACTATAAGAAAAAGTGTAAGATTTTGACTCTTGAAAATTGTGATGGCCAAATTAAAATACCTTGGTCTGCTATAACAAGGAGACTTACCAGGCGATAATTCGGGTTGTAATTATGTGGAAAGAGAGATTCATCTACTCTGCAATTTTGCTCCTTGCACTGGGGGTGATAAAGAATTAAACAATTAGCTTGTAAAACTCTTTAAAAAAACTTTAAAATGCTTTGCAGCCAATAACTGAAATACATGTACAATAAAAGCACAAAGTCATATCATTTACACCTGATGAATCATTTCAAGAATAGGATCCTTCCTTCACCCATCTGCCATTATTAGCCTATTAGGTAACGGGAGTAGATGTTTTTGCTTTGCATGGAACCCACAGGAAATAGTATACTATATTGCACACTGAATAACCCTGTGTGTGATGTCATGCCCATGATTGAAAGCAAGTTCATGGACCTACACCTGAAAAAAATGTCTAATGAATGAATGAATGAATGAAATTGGCAAAAAGACCCCAGTGAAATACTTAATGCTCAATACCTCATTCTCTTTCTACGTTTGGCAGTTTAAAATGGGCAGGTCCCGCCGCCGAAACGAAACAAAGAGACTCGAAATTAATCACTTGAGAGCTTCACACAATCATTCCCTTCAATTGGCAAGCTACGTCCTCATTCGTTTCGGCAGCGGGACCTGCCCATTTTAAACTGCCAAACGTAGAGGTGATCAAGTTGCAATTGCACAGAACGCCATCAGTTGAAAGCCAAGTATCTCAGCATTTTTTTTTTACATAAGTCCAGCTAAAGATCATAACGGCTCAAATAAACATCTAGGTGTGTCGCATCCTAAACTTGCCTTTTTCCATTTAACAATTCAATGACATGTATTTCATGACAAGCCCAGTGTTTGCAGAAGACCAAGATTCAATCCCACAAACGGACGAGTATTTGCATTATTCTGTGGGGATTCAGCTCAGATAGGGTTGGCCCTGACAGGAGGGTCCAAGTAGCCTGTCTGTCTCTTAAATGCCCGTACAGTGTTGCAAGGAACATTAAAACTCAAAACCGAACCAAAATTTCATGATAAGAGCACTCTTTATATATACTTTCCCTCCCACCCCCTTACTCCCAAACCCTAAACACACACACATGCCCATGTCAACAAACTTGCTTCACTAGTGTTTCTCGGTAATCATCTTAAGGGGAAAAAAAATCTTATTACAAAACTAAAACAATTGAAATTATTTCTTTATAGAAGCACCAGCTTCTTTGGCTGTTTTAGCCAAAACATAAACCTATACAACTTCATGTCAAATGCTGAGGAGAGGCTTCACCGAGCCAAGGAGTCCTATCATCTCTACAAAAACATTCCTTTAAAATGTTAGCCAGATGACAATAATTACAATACACTACCACTTCCCCAAAGTAAACTAAAATTCAAACACAAGAAATAAAAACCGGCCCAAAAAAACACTGAGAAGTACAAACAAACTTACAGCGTAGAGCCAGTATGGAGACACAATAGTTTTCCCCTCCTCTCTTGCTTTCCTAAATTCCTTGTTAACATCATTTGGTCGTCCCTGCAGTAAGGTCAAAAGGGAAAGATTCAGTGATGACCCATAGTTTGTCACATTGCTATTGCACAAAATTCTGATTTTGCATTATTTGAATGATTAAAGAAGTAACATAGTAATACACTAAAAGTTGAGCAGTTCTGTTGACAATTGTTATCTAATAAATAGAAATCAATAAAAATTCAATATTATCTTATCCATCATATCCAAATATTCAGAAGTATAAAGTAAGACTAGAGATATCCCTATAAGATTCGATCAAGGTAAATTGGAAATATGACTGGTAGAATTTTTTTTTACAAAAGTTACATTTTCTTTGATGAAATGGGTAGTGTGAAGCTTATTATGTTTCAATACAGGACAGTTATTTCAAAGACTGATATTCACATGTGTAGAAGTTTGCCCTGTTGAAAAGTTGCTATGATAGAAACAGAGTTGCCAACCCTCAAAAGCAAACTGGTGAGATTTCAAATCATTAGTGAGATTCTACTTTTTTTTGTAAGTCATAAAAAGTTGCAGAAAGAAGCAGTTCATGTTCCTCCGAAGATCCAATTCATATTATGAAGTGATTTGCAAGAATTAATGACTGACTGGGCAAAATTGAATGAAGTGTAAGTAAATAAATGGGACCAAGAACTTCAGGGTGTTTACTTAGAAATTACTGTAAAAGAAAAGAGATTACTATCACCAGCCTAAGCTTAGCCAACAGAATGATCCCAGAAATCCCAGGCCAAGAAAAAATTTGTTATTCTTCCGCTTTCCAGCAACAAAAGAGAAAAAATTCCATATTTTTTGTAAGAGGAGGGCTGCATGTAAAATTCATGAGGCTCATATTAAAGCAATGAGGGTTGGCAACTGAAAAATGACCCAAGCTTATATTCAACAATTTCTACATGTTAAATCAACTACACAGTACAATATCACATTAATTCATCTGGACAGAGTACTCTGACTTACCTGGAAGACAAAATGGGTGACATGGTCGCCGCTATGCCATGAGTAGTCCCCTCCTAGCTCCACCACTATGGTGTTGTATTCATCATGACTGTGACCTAGTTTTTTGGCTACAGCGATGACAACCCCATAGAGGGGAGCTTGCTGATCAGGCTGAAAACATAAATACACAAAAGACAATGTCACATCGCAACAATTAAAGCTTTGTTTCATGAAACAGTGGTCTACCCCTGAGATACCAGTCTTCAGGAGAGGGCAAAAAGCTGAATCTCAGACAAGGAGATCATAGGCTAACTTTTGGGTAAAAATGCTTGAGGCAGTACAAAACTGGTCAAGTAAGATCCTAGTTTCCTTATTTGAAAGTACAGAGATTGCAGTCAGTAAGGAGTAACTGGTGTATATGAGCACTGGATTAAATCATGAACAAGAAATAGATACTGTAGTTATAGAATGAATCTGCAGTTGAAATGTATAAACTGCTGCTTTTTGAAGGTCAGCACACAAAGAAACTGGACCTGCAGACAAAGTTAAGGGTCCTCTATCACACACTGATCAAACAAGCTTCTAATTACATCGCAAGCAAACAACGACTGCGTTGAATGAATCTTTGTGATGTACCATCAAGCAGCTCCCCGCCACCAATCCTAATATGAGAAGTGACTCGGTCAGTTTTGGATATTAGAAACAAACACTAGTTTATTTGTTAAAATGAACTCAACACTAAGTCCCAGAGGAAGTTAAAGACACTCCATTGCATGATTGTCAAAGAGCTTAGCTATAGCTCCACACTCACCAAATTTTGACTTGCCACCATCTCTCCCTCCTGTGATGCTGCGTTGCAAAGAGCAGCATTTTGAGCAGCTTTTGATATTTCTCTTCTAAAAACTTCACCTAGCGGCTGAAACAAAAGTAACACCATCAATGTCACAACTGTCAAGTACAGCCCTCAGAAATGATGATATCATATATCAATGAAAAAATTCTTACAGTAAAATAGTGACCCCCTTTCAAAGGTTGGTCGGCTGGTTTTCGTTGCACCCCTTGCAACATGTTCAGGGGGGCGCATGAAAACTCACCCCAAAAAGATCATGCGAATTTAGGATTTGAACCCCAGACTTCCATATTTACAGGTGATAAGTGCCTAACCACTGAACTTTCAAAGTCTCTCCTTCAAAAGTAAATCAATTAAAATAATTTTCATAAACCGATTCCCCTGGATTTGCCCCCCTCCCCCC
>JAUKPP010049619.1:5001-16804 GCA_032273245.1 Phyllaplysia taylori | reverse complement strand
GGAATTTATCAAGGGGGGAGCGGGAAGATTCCGTTAAGAGAGGTTTCCGTTTTAGAGAGGTTTCCGTAAAGGCAGGTGGAACTGTATATTACTATTGGCCTTGTAAGGCCCCAACATGCAGGCTTTTTGCAATCTGCCCCTTATAACTATTATAATCTTTCAATATTGCAAGGACCATGAAACCATAAACCAACAAAAAGACTCATAAATAAGATAAATAAACTTACTGACTTGAACGTCACTGTAATCTCGGAAGATGGTGCAGGGCAAAGAGATTGGAAACTCGGAGCGAGCTGATGGTAGGAGATTTTCAGAGAAAGAACTCCCTTTCATTTTCAAGTAGCCAAAGTGCAGTGTATCACCCGACATGGCAAATGTTAGCACAAACAAACCTAGGCTACTATGATGATGGCCTGTACAATACATGAGTATTGATGAATGAAAGTCCTAAGTGGCCAGAGCAGATTTATCATCCTATAATAATAATAATAATAATAACAATAATAGATTGCTTACATAGTGCATTTCCCCACTCAAAAGCAAGCTCTATGCGCTATGCAATCATTATCAACCCAGCAGACCAAGTCATTCAGAAACCTTCTCAACTTCCTTGGAAACATACAGAGCAATCTGCCATTTTACAAGCGCTAAAGCACTAACACATACTAACAAGACCGACTTGAGACATACACAACATAACAGGCTAAGTTTTTGAGAACAAGGGTTTACATGGCATGATAAATATGTATATCACACTGGGAAATTCACCATAAATGAAGTTTCACACAAGATGATAACAATGGTTCTAAATACAAACTGTTTTCCTTTACACATGGTTTGTATTCTAAGAATTTAGCAAATAAGCAATACTGAATTCACAATATATAAGTTTTGTTAGCTTTCATGTTAAGTGCAAACAACTTTGAAGCCTGAAGATATCAAAAGATCTAGTTACCCTGCTGAAAATCTGTAGGCCTATCAATAAGACAATAAAAGACCCACACACCATTAAATCTCTCCAACAATAATAATATAACTAATATAACTGAATAAAGTTGTTGTGAAGAGTATTCTGTTGCAGATCACCTCTCGCCTTACTTGTCACATATATATAGTTCACAAGCATAGTTTGTGGAGTTCGAAGTTACATAGTCACCAGCTTCTTTGGTTCTTTTTGCCTACAGATTGTGGAGACTTTGTGATAGTCTTGTCACATGACAAATACATTACTTAAACTTGCATTATATCATAATCTTTTGCCCATTACTGTAAAAATTGCTATTCCTTTATCTACATTCACAAATATAGGCCTACATAACATAAGGTCAAAATACTTTGAAATAAAATCAACAGATATTACATATAATCATCAATGCCATGGCATTGGAAACCAAAAAAATGGAAGAGACATCAATTTCATACATTCCATACATTGGGGGTACTTTGTTTTGAGCTCTCCACCACTACATTTCTAAAGACAAGTTTCAAGTTACTTATGTTTAGTCCACCAATTTTACACTACTAGCAAACACTGTAAGGTCATTTTGTGGTTTTATTCCAGAGGAAAGTTCAACAGCATTTGCTTAGTCTTTATCAGCCCAAGCCCTAAGGCAAAACACACTCAACAAAACTCATAAAATGCAGGAAATCATAGTGTTGATCATATTTTGATGTCAAGAGATACAGAATCCTAGTATACTAAGAACTAGTATGTTTTTTCATTGGCATTACCAATTTGAAATAATTTTTTCCGTCTAAAAACGTGCGCAGTGCAAACCAATTTATTGCACTTCTGGAAAATCGCACATTTTCAGAAAATAGAGTGGCTTTAAAAATTTCGCATATTATTTGAACCAAACCATGAAACTCTTCAAAATGTTCAGGAACTTTTTCCGCTTGGACAAACTTACGGTATCGGAAGTTTCGTGGAAATTCGATGACAGTTAAGTAAAATATGGCAAAAACCCAGGAACCTTTTTTTTTTTGGCTCACCCTGTATAAATCAATCACATTCAATTGCAATAGTAGTAATTATTTATATTATACAAATAGAACGCTTGTCCAGACAGACATGGAAAAGATTATGTTTGCCGTTTGAAAAACCAAACAGGAAATGCAATCTTTCCATGGAAAGCATTTCTAAATTCACAAGGGCAGCAATAGATTTACACAATTGTGGAGCACTATTGCAAATGTTACACAATTTGAAGCACAAATGATAGACAAAAACTCACTTTGAAATGGTGAACTATTCAATGTTAAACTTCTGTATTTGTTCAGTTTAAAGCTTATTGTACAGTGGAGAGAGATTAAATAAAACAAAAAGTGCAGGTATTTGAAAAGAAATTTTCAGAAATGTTACTGCACATAACTTTGCTTCATAGATCTCAAAGATTTAGACAGCAGCTCTGAACAGGTATCATGCAAACAACACAATCACCAAACATATCTTTCAATAAAGTTTTCATTATACAGAGAAGTAGAAGTCTACAGCAGTACATCACATAATACAACAAATAACCATAAAACAAAGCAAGAGCTCAGGACAGCCTTCTAGATCAGCAACTATGTGAATAAAAATACACTGGTAAACATGTTAATGTGGAGCATTGGTACAGTAAAAACGCACTCTCTCTACAAGCTCAGAGCACGGATTAGACATCTAGTTTATCAGTATTATCCTCGTGTCACTCACCGACTGTAAAGTTGGAAGTAAACATAAGTAGCTTTCAACATGAAAATGTCCCTGCCAAGTCAATTTAAAACTGTTAATATAAATTGTATGTTACCCTTTGAACACACGAGAGATACCATTTCACTATCAGTAGTAATCTTTGGTGAAGCTTTGGTAACTGAGGCTATTGTATTACTTTCAGATCCAGCCATTCTATTAGTGGAGTGCTGAATGCATTCTGGTGATATTTCTTGCTTTCACAACAAGCATATGTGAAGTGGAGAATAAGATTGCGGATGCAGAAAAGCGAGACTAAAACTTATTATCAATGCAATAGACTTCCATGACATAAAATAAAAACCAGATTGTCTCAAATCCCATCCTTCAAGACTCCAGAAATGGAGTAAAACAAGATCTTTCTCATATAAAAACTGAAAAAAGCATATATGTGTGGAGGGGTAAAATAGTATCTTCATGATGTAAATCAAAATATCTAAATAATAAACCATTTGTAGAAAGTTCAGAGAGCACTAGGTAGTTCTCGTTAAACCATCAATCATTTCATTAGCAATAACCCTTATTGAAATCTATAGTCCGGACCAGCCCCCGTGAGTACCGTTTTTCGGGAATAAAACATTAATCACTGGACAGATTAATTTTAACTTGGCATGTGCAATATTCCCAGAGGGTTTTGTTC
The DNA here is from genome assembly GCA_032273245.1 of Phyllaplysia taylori. Lineage (NCBI taxonomy): Eukaryota > Metazoa > Mollusca > Gastropoda > Aplysiida > Aplysiidae > Phyllaplysia > Phyllaplysia taylori. The sequence continues at coordinate 13,433 of JAUKPP010049619.1, read as the reverse complement.
TCCTGATTTTTTAAAGCAGCATAGGATACTTCTATATAAGGGTTGTACTCTATAAATTTCAGCTATTTTAGACCTCATCTGAAGCAATGAAGAAATAGAGGTGATACAGCGGCATAGATAGAAATAGAAAAGCATTTATTTATTATTATTAGGAATGCACACCACGTTCAGCGGCAGTGCTATTTCTCCTCCCTGCTGCAAATGAAAAATCCCAGATCGCCGCACTTCCCATGATCACAAATCAATATTGTAAAACTTCAGTTTTTTGCAATGTATAGACAATGAAGAAAGTACCCTTCAACTGTAACGTACTCACTAAAAAAATGAAATGCCAACCAAGACTCCTGGCCAAATTTATGTATACCAAATTTGGTTGAGATACGTAAAAAAAAAAAAGGAAAGTTATTCCCAAAAAACGGTGCTCACGGAGGCTGTTCCGGACTATAGTTACTGCCTGCTACTAAATTTAAAACAACATGAAGATTGAAGAACTTGATAGTTCTCAAGCTTTCATCTTTCTCAAGAACAGAAAACAAGTACGGCTGACTCAAGTCCAGAAGAGCTACATATACACATCTTGACATATGTGTGTCCGTGGAGAAGGTTCACACAAAATCTCTGGGGGATCTGAAACTGGTGGGGGAGGGGACTTCTACTGCAGGAACCTCGTCTGCATTGATCATGTACTCCTGAGACAGCAGTGGTTTCCTCGCATCGTCTCCGCTCTTACTGTAGTACTTGAACTGGGCAAGGAGCTGTGCATTTAAGTTAAGAAAATGTCAGAACATTGAACAGCTTATACTCAAGTGTCTAACCACCTATGTGCAAAGGTGTTAATACTCACACGACTGCAGTGATGAAATGTAATACATGTAATTAAAAATGTCTTCGAGACAAAGGATAAATTCTGCTCACTTCAGGTACTGTACTCACAAAGAGTTGCAGATAAAGTCTCATAGAAATCTTTATGACATTTGTAGATATATGACTAAGTTTGTTACTGTCCACTTATGGACAAAAGTAAAGAACATGCACGCTATAAGTAAAGTATAAGCTTATTGCATAAGTAAAGTATAAGCTTATTGCCTGTCCTCACATTCCTTGTGTCCTGCAAAACAAAATCCCCTTTTGCTCTCATTCTGAACAGACGAGATAATGGTTAGAAACCAGTTCAATAAAAATTTTAGACTGAGTTTAAGTGAGACAATAGTGCTTTGGGATTCTAAAGAGAATACGGTACTAGCAAGGAAAGCCAGGCAAGATTCTTTTAGGATTCTAGACAGAATACTAGCAAGACAAGAGTCCTTTACGATTCTAAATTAATGCAACACCATTTAGCCCACAGTGTCTCACAACTGTTTAGAACACAAAGCGATCCCTCAGTGTAAGGATACAGTAACGTCCAGTCCGATGACACCAAGACTGCCCACCAGCCAGGGTGTGTGCTCCAGGATGAACTCCATGCTAAGGTCACGCACCAGGATCTGACCGCCATAGGCCAAGTTGCCCAACACAGCGAAGAAAAACGTGAGCACAGCGAGGCCTTCTGTCGACTGGTTACGTATCTGATTCCATGAGAGAGAGAAACATTGTGCATAATGAAAACTTGTTGGGTTTTTTTTTTCAATTGATTTGCAGTACTTCTGACACTGTTTTTACTAGCTTTTACAGCACCATAAAAACTCTACGGTCCTTTCAGCACCAGGAAATAAATTAAGATGATAGTAACATATGGCGAAAAGTAAAAGAAGCAAACGACACAAGTGCACAGGCCAATCACTGGCCTTTTAACACTGAAAGGTCATTTCAAAGCTAGAAAGTAGATAATAACAAGAAGAACCTGACGGAGCAGACCCCACCAGTATGCCTGCCAACCACCTAAATCATGAAAGCAACAAAGTGGATCCAAAAGAAAAGTATTGCCATAGCCTGCCTAAAACTTTGTAGAGGATGAGATCAGATAAGATAAGATCCACTATAGCATCCAGATGGGAAATTTTGTACTGCAGTAATACAGTTAACCCTTGAAAATATAAAGTCGTCAGTGTTTATTTATTATGACGGAAGAGAGAGGTTAAATAAATATATCAACTCATCACAGTGATTTCAAAATGGTTATTTTTTGTACTTTGAGAAAACAAATGAAAGCAATTTTATTTCATGACCACAAGAGCACACATTGTGTATAGCATCTTTTATCTCGATTTTCTCGATTAAATATTTTTCTGACCCTCCTCAATTAAATCTTGATAACACTTCATAGAAAAAAGCTCTAGAAAAAATATTTCTACACCAACTCATAGGGCTTTAAAAGCCTTTGAATTTGATACAGGAAGTAACTCATTTGATCCCCTTGCCTCACAAATATCTTCTACTATTTTAATCAAAAGTCTTACATTCTTTATAATCTGGGCCGTTCTTGATCCGAGATAGAAGATGGAGGAGATGATGCCAATCACATAACCAACGATGTCTGTCGTATCCTGGTGGTGAGAAAGAAAACACAAGAAAAGTATAATCAAGAGGAAAACCTGTGTAAAAAATATTGACATTAGTATTCCCATCATCAAGCTGTCGTAACAGTAACAGTTTAAAGTCATTGAAACAAAAGGGAAACAAAACCCACCAGCAGACTTTTTAGCACTTTATCATCACAGCCAGAAGGGGAGAGAACCTCATTGATGATGCATAGCCAGCTGTAGAGCAATCGTGTTTCTTGGCGCATGGCGCGTGTATATCTGAGCGATTATGAACAGTAAAAATGCTATGGCAGGTGTAACAAAGTGTTTAACTTCTGACAGTGACAAGGACACTTTGAGTCTTGAAATTGGTAACTTTCAATATTTTGTGTCACCCTCATCTCTGACAAATTTACATTGCCAGCTTGCATTACTACTTCGTATCACCAAATTTCTAACTGCACGTGAGAGCTTCTTCAACTTCAACTCACATGCCAGAAATTTGTAGATCCTGCACCAACAGAGCAGTTTGGTTTCTTGTTCAGGTCCATGGCATCTGCGGCTAAATGTGGAGAGAGTGAGGCTCCACCAGGAGACAGGACGCTGTGACTGATCTCCTCGGGCTGGACCTCTGGTGAGAAGACCAGGGCGTTGGAGGTGTCAGGCTCCAGTGACAACAGTGACCTGGGGGTGTTTGTTGGTTGAAGGAATTATTCATAAATGCACCAGCTTTCTGCTGTTTTAGCCTATGGTCTTTAATTGATCACTTTAAATAAATTAAAGTTTCCCTAGGGGTAATTCTATCTATGTTGTGCTCATATGGACTTCCTGCTTACAAAAGATTCCGCAATAGAGGCAAAAGTAGTTGTATTGGTTACTACAGAGATGAGTTTTAAAGAAAAAAATAAATAAATAAATAAATCTTTTAAATATATATATAAATACAGCAGCATGGAGCCCTATTTGATATATTTATATATATACTCATGTGCAAAAGTAACTTGAAACTTTGTTTTCTCTTTGCTTTCCATGTGAGCTACATCACAAAACGTATATTTGACTAAAGCAGAATCATCTGGCTACATGTCTGCACATTTTCGTTGTAATCCATTTACATTTGTTGGAGTTACAAGAATTTTTGCAAACACAAGTCAAAATATTTGCGTCGGAAACATCACAAAGAGCAAAAAACGCACTCATTAATAGAGGGGTGTATCCACAATGACTCAACAACCGCACACATTCATCTCCTCATAGACTTTATTAGGGTATCAATATCTGCTGGAGTTAAGTCATTCCAGGATAGTTGAATTCCATCAATAGCTAATCTGCCCCTTTATAATTTTTTGTAGGTTAAAGCACTAGGTCTGAGTGTTAAAGAAGAAAAGGAACACGTCAATAAAAGGAGAAAATCAAAGATTTGGACAAGCTGCAGTAATAATTTCGTATTGTAGCTTACAAGGAGCTTCATACTTACTGACTTTTGAATCCTAGATTATTGATCAATTGGAATGCTTTAGTGGACACAACTCATATCACTTTGGTGCGATTTTTTACTTTTTGTGATGTTTCCGACGCAAAAATTGTGACTTGTGTCTGTAAAGACTCTTGTAACCCCAATAAATGTAAACGAATTGCAATGAAAGTTGGCAGACATGTAGCCAAATAATTCTTCTTTCTTAGCGTATAAGTTTTGTGCTGTAGCTCAACTGGAAAGCAAAGATACAGTATATATACTCATGTGCAAATGTAACTTGACACTTTGTTTTCAGCCTGCATCTCTGCTTTCTGTGTGATCTACAGCACAAAACTTATATTTGGCGAAAAAAAAATCATCTGGCTACACGTTAGCCAATTTTCATTGCAATCTGTTTACATTCGTTGGAGTTACAAGAGGTTTTACAGACACAAGTCAAAATTTTTGCGTCTGAAACATCACAAAGAGCAAAAAATACACTAATTTGGTGAGGGTTGTGTCCTCCTCTCCTCAAAGACTTTATAAGGGTATCAATGTCCGCTGGAGTTAAAGTCATTACAGGATAGTGTGCATGAGTATACATAAATTAGTCTTGAGCGATGGGTTGAAAAGTGGAGATAAGTTTCTTTCCCTGACAATATTTTATCTAAAAATCCGGATTTTGGGACAGAAATGCGTATTGGCGGAAAACACATCATTTTCTGGTGGAATTCTGGAACAGTAGGCATGTCTGAAAGAGTGAGGGAGAGAAATGAAGTAAACAGGAGAAAGTGGTACCTGGGATGTGTGTCAGCCTCTCAGTTTTGGGATAGAGATGACAATCTCTCAAAGACAACTTTTTATTCCCATCGAACTTAACACTACATGTATATTGCATTTATTTAACACAAAGGCATGCCCAAGTCACTCTCATCAATAACTCTACTCCTCTCCTGTCCACCAATAATTCTCTCCTTTAGTTTCTTACCTGGCACACATGGAACACAATGGCAGTCAAAGATTTATTCCCAGGCATATAAAGAGGCTCGAAGACCTCACACTCACAAGAATACCCATATGTAAACAAAAAAACTTGAAGCAACAAGAAATGGAGCAACCATTCTGCTTCAGCACCTAAGTGTATCACATACCTGGACATAAACGGAACTGTAGTGTTATGGTTAGGCTCGTTGGTGTCATGCAGAAGACCTGAGTTCCATACCAGGCGCTGATGATCCCTTTTTTTTTCTGCTGGGATTTTTTCCCTCTCAGCCCGGGTTGGCTCTGACAGGCAGGGTCAAAGTAGCCTGTCTCTTAAATGACCTTATATTGTTGCAGGGGACATAAAACTGGTAACGAAACCAAACCAACCATACCTGGACATGTGACCTCTGCTTGACCCCTGGGCCAGAGAGACATCTGGAGAGCTCAAAGCAAGGGAGAGTACCGTGTGAGACACAGCAAACAGTCCCATGAAGCAAAGAATGAGTTGTGGTCCTTGAATATTGCGGGCATCTGAAATATCAAAGGGGACAGAACTTTGAGACTGGATGCATATAACGGGATTCTACACATCACTGGATGTGTGTGACGTCAACTGAAGTAAGGCAAGCTTCACAGTGCAGAGGAAAGATGTGCCATTTCACATGAATTAACAATACAGTAGTCTACACTTTATCCCACCTCTTTTGAATCGTATTTTTGCAGAATTTCCTGCAAATTTGTACAAAAAAAAAGTTGACTATGCATAAGTATTTCTCTACAATCCCAGTTCTATAGGCAAATTATCCTGCCTCTTCTAAGCCAAAATTATGACACAAATTATTAGATCTTCTATCAACAGTTAAGATAATATTTGCAGTTGAATCCTAGATCCGATGATCTCTAAAAATGTTCATTGAACAAGAATTCCCTGTCTATCTATAATGCACTTGCAGTGATTTGAAAATTAAACAAATTTAAGCAGATAAGCAAGAAGTATGTATAAGTGCCAAAATATGCAGTTCCTTAGTGCAAAATAAGAAAAGGGAAAATGACTACAAAAACAAGCAAAGAAAAATAAAATATGGTAGGGGTTGAGGCAACACAGTACAAGTAAAAAAAAACCTTCAGAAACTATTGAAGGGTAAGAGTTAAAAAGTGACTGTTCAGCAAAATGGTACAATAGTGCTAAAAGATAACTTTAATGGATTATATGGGTTTTCTTACAAACAAAAACATGTGACTGAAATGATTGTTCAAAGATGGACCAATGGCGCTAAGAAGTAAAATAAACTGAACATGGATAGAAAAGGAAACAGACATACAAATAAGTTGAGATGATTGCATAGATGTGGAAAAATAGTGTTAAAGGATAATTTCATGGGTGCAAGCATACAGCCCCCAAAAAGCCTGCAACCCTGGAAGGCAAATTTTCATTTGCCTGCAAGATTTACGACGTGTCGTCTTTTTCGATATTTTAAGCATTTTTTTCTCCAATCTCGGCAACGCGGTTTTGCCAGCAAGGTGCCGGTCAAAGGGTTGATTTTGCCGGCCGGCCGGCTACAGTCGGCAATCTTGCACCCATGGATAATTTGAACTGAATGTCGCTAAAAAAAGAAAAACGAAACAAGACACAAAAATGAAGTTTCTTAAAGGAAAGATGAGAAGCAAAGGGAAACAAAAACACAAGCTTACAAATGGACAAAAAAACCCACAAAATTTTGTGCCCATGATAGTAATAGGTTATCCATGATATAGAATGAATAATAAAAAAGCGAGCAGGTGGAAATATGCTCTACTATTTTATACTCAAGCCTGTTGAAAATATCAATTGATATCTTATGCTTTCCTGTCTTTACCCATTTCGATCCCGCAAAGGATTTGTATAGAGAATACTTTTTAAAAGTTTGCCTTTGCCTCTTTTTGTGACAATCTCTACACTATTGCACTGTGTTTCAAAAATTTCCCTTGTGTCTGCGCCTGCTTTCTTTATGCATTAATGCTTTGTAATTTCTCTGCTTCTATTCAGGCTAAGTTTGACATATGTGCCACTCGGAGTGCAACTGGTTGGGTGGGGTGGAACAAGGCTCTCGTCTAAAACTTAAGTCGCAGACCCAGGACAACGGCGCTCAGTCAAGACAACTCAGTATGAATCTGAATGAAAATTGCGAAGCTTAATCTTTACATTGCTAGTACTTTAGATTAGAAGACCTGACACCAAACCATACATTTCCACTTGACTGTCTTACTTAAAAAAGACTTTCCCTCACATAGCAAAATAAACTTGGACTTGCAAGTAATTATCAACAGATAAGCTGTGATTTCCTGCACAACAAATGTCCTGGATCTGTCACAAGTTTGAAATGACTACCTGTCCTCATTCTCCTTCGTTTACGACATTGATAGACTGAGTACTGAGTACACTGAACCGTGTCCCCAATCATAAAATAACAAGCTAATGCAATCTGAAAGTAAAGCAAAGAAAAGGTTAGTAATAATAGTGTGAACTTATTTAATAATGTTGACCAGTAGGCTGCATGCCTTGCCAACAGAGAGATTGTAATGACCAATGGGACTATTCAAGCAGCAACACTTGGTGATCAATTTACCTTGTAGTGTTTTCTGCTGCTTCCGTCGTTTGCGCAAGTAAAATAATAAGTACTGAGCTAGCAGAACTAGATCAGAAAGAACAAAGTAAATTGCTAAATAGATCTGTGGAAGAGAGGAAGGGGGCATTTGGTAAAGACAAAGTCCGTCACAAAAAGAAGCCATCTGCAAAACACAAATTTTATTTCCTTATAATGATTGTTTCTAAATACAAGATGCGGCCAACTGCACCTTTATTTTAAGCCTAGGGTTGTAACTCGAGGCAAAACCAAGGTGTGACAGCTTTGGAAGCCATCCACACTGCACATTGTTTTTGTTAAAGTTCCTAGAGATATAATGTATTCATGAACTCCAATTTTCTTAGAAATTTAAAGACGACTAAATATCCCTTAAATTGTATAACTCTCGAGTATTTGACTAGCCATTTTTCTGTATGCCGATATGATAAAAAAAGAGAACTCCTGCATTTGTACCTACATCGTCTTGAGATCAGCATGAGGGTTTGGAAAAAAGACCACTAGTTATTCCTGTCTACACCTGGAGAGCCTGTCAGTTCCCATGTGGAACAAAGGTGTGAATGACTATGTATAGAAATATGCTATTAAAGACAGAAATAAATAGGTGTTTTTTTGCACACACCTCTTTATCAGTTTCTCTGGACAAACATCTTAACTGCAGCTCTACATGGGGCACATATAGTCAGCAACCAATGAAAAGCAGCTGGCTCATACATTTCTCCTAAATTTTTTGTTCTTTCATATTTCAATTCCTCAAGATGTGTTTCATGTGCTCATTAAAGAAATTGGCAAAAGCTGGGTTGCAGAAGTGACAAAAACGCACATGTCTTTACAGGAATGTGCAGGACTCTCTTTGATCAGAAATAATGGCACTGTAATATTTGGGGGGGGGGGGGGGGGGGGCGGGGGGGG
>JAUKPP010049508.1:0-10057 GCA_032273245.1 Phyllaplysia taylori | reverse complement strand
GGAGTGGTTGGTAGCTATTGACTGTACTGCGGAGTGGTTGGTAGCTATTGACTGTACTGCGGAGTGGTTGGTAGCTATTAACTGTACTGCGGAGTGGTTGGTAGCTATTGACTGTACTGCGGATCATTATCCAGCAGTGTAGGTGCAAATGACACAAAAGTCTGCTGAAGATCATATGAGATCTAACGTAGGGGTATACAAGGTAAGGTGGTTTGTCTACTCTTATAACTTCTGATTTGGCCAAAGTATTCCAGAATAAAGCTTTTTACTACACTGATAAGCAATAATATTTTCCACTATGTAAATAATTCTTTCTTAACGTCATCATGAAATCATAATCTCAAGGACAAAATCATGTATAAACCTGAACCACAGCTATCGTAACAGGCTCCAAACACAACTTTAATTTCTAAAAATCTAAAACTGACATAAAGTCCCAAAAATATGTGACCCAGCCAGGCTAAACAAGATTAAAACAAGAACAAAAAAATGAAGAAAACCAACGAACACAGTAAAACAACACCCAATACATTACACGAGGCTACAACACGAAAATTCTTCAAAAAAATTATGCCCTGAATTCCTCATAAGTCTGATTAGCAACTGGACCTCATGCGCGAGCAAAGAGGAGGAGGGGGAGGAGGAGGAGGAGGAGGGAGGAGGGGGCGGAGGAGGAGGAGAGGGGGGAGGAGGAGGAGGAGAGGAGGAGGAGGGGGGTGGGGGAGGAAGAATCATCTGAAATGATACCTTAACTCGTGCAGCAGGTGAAACAAACCACCAAGCATGCGGTTATTTGTACAACATCAAGTACATCTGTCAATGTTACAGTTCAGGTTATCAGCTTCCTATATATATCGCACGGCTTTGCCGATCAAATAAAAAATTTACAACCCGCCATTAATGAGCAAATAGTTAAGTGCTTGTAAGTTATAACGTGTCATTCTTATGTGCACCAGGGTACATGATACAATAGAACTAAAAGATATGAAAATGTGAAAAAAGAAAAATATTCAGATTGTAACACATTGAGGCCACTTTAAACAAACATATAACTCCTAAAGCCTTTTTCTCTTTTTCCTTCACATCTTACTTTTTCTTTCCATGTCACCTTAGTCTTGTGTTTACTTCTCTTTTGACATTAGTTGGTAATTTTAACTTGTTTCCACCTATCATGTTCATTAGCAAAGTTTTTTATGTTTTCTTATCTATGTTTGCAGATAGACTTTACTCTTCCATTTCAACATTTTCTTTTTTTATATCTAGTACTTACAACAATAGCAAAAGTTGATTAATTTCTAGGGCGCAAAGTATGCTGTACATTTGATTTTAAGTTTGAAATTTAAAAGCTTTTATTACTGAATACAGAAGACATCTTGGGTAAATGTAACCGTGTAATTTGACGAACAACAAAGAGCATTTGAGCAGAGTAGAACAAAGTAGGATAAGAAACATACTACCTGCCGGAGGGGGGGAGGGGGTGATAACAATTTGTGGGGTGGGCAGGAGGGAGGATGCGGGGGTCAAGAGGTCATCCACAGAGCCAGAGCGATTGGGCCTGGGGCCTGGGACACAAACAAGCAAACACAGTGATAGCCCAACATGCTGGTGGCTGGAGAGAAGGTGGTGTGTAATACTGCACTCGTCATAACATGCCGTCGACGCTAACAAGGGACACACACGTCTACTATACTACACTGGGAATAAAAACATAAAACAATCAACAACACAAAACGATAAGAATGCAAAAACAAAACATAAAACAACAACATAGTAAGGACTCACTTTTACTACACTACAGAGGACACAAAATAGAAACGAACAACACCAACAACAAAAATGTAACAATATATTCTCAACACAAGGGACACTTACTTTCACAATTAACTATAACAATAAGAAAACAACCGCAACAAAAAACGAATAGCAAAGCAGACGGCAAATCTAATCATGAGAACTATTCTGTATTAAATGGCACTTTGACTGTCAAATCTCAATTGAGGATTTTGCTGGAGTTTTCCCGTCAATGACAAAACTTTCAGTCTATCAGAGAGTGGAAGGGACACAAATCCATTAGTTTTCAGAACAAAAATATTTTTTTCATTCCCTTCCATTGCTCGTATTTCTCTCTATCTGTTCTATTTTTTCTTTAACAAACAACAATAAAAGAAACAATCATTCTTTAAACACTATCTGTTCTACATGCATTTTTCTTTGAAAAAAACAACAATAAAAGAAACTATCTATTTCCACCCATTGCGTACTGGTGACAAAATATGAGACAAAGAAAAAGAACTCATTCTTTTTGGCCTTATTGTAAACGCTATCAAGGCTATAGATAAGATGTCAACAGCAAAATCCCCTATTGAAAATCAAACATTGCTAGGCTACCTTCTCTGATGACTCATAACACAATAAAACACAGGAGGACTAGTTAAACTGGGTCTCTATAACGGATAAATAGTGCTGCTTAGGATTTTAAAAAGTATGATGTTTAAGTGCAACATGCAAATAAAATTCCAACAGAGAAAGAATTTTTTAAAAACTGTGGATCATGAGTGGAAATGGCAAATAAAACATCATGCAAAGACTGGAAGAAAACCAATTCTTCGTGTGCACATGAGAAATTTGATGAATAAGACAGATTTAGTATGTAGTGTATTCCCCATAAAACTCAGGGCAAACCAACAGCAAAATAACATTGACAAAACGGTTAGATTGCAGGTGTATTAGCGAATTCTCAACAAAGGAATTTCCATAATTTCATGTTTGTGCTAGTACACAGGGAAGATGAGAATACATGTGCAATGAGAGGGTAGACCAAAAACTTCTGCTGACTCAGACTGGTGAATGAAGTTGACCAAGACAATGAGATTTGTGACTTAATGACAACAATTGTCTAGGGCAATGAATTGTAGCCTTCATAGTTAATAATCTTGCTTGTCACGTAACTGGAGAAAGATTCCCGAACAGTCAGGATACCAAGAGAAAGTAAAACAACAAATACTCAATAAGGAGAGCTTCAACAAACCCAGAATGCACAGTGACTTCCCAACAGGCAAAACTTTAATTCCAGGTCATTTAAAGAGAGAGATAATTATCTCTTTATTCTTCACTATCGATAACTGATACTGGTTTCAGAAGAGATGAAATTATATGTCCTCATGAAATTAAATTATCTTTCAGATTTGCCGCCTCAAAAGAAAAAGCACTAAACAATATTATGACAATGGTATGTCATTCTTAATCAGGATTTACACAAAAAAGACACACTGCTCAGATACTGACAAAAAGAACAATTGAACCTCAATGGAATACAGATAATTTTTTCCCACAAGGGACAGAGTCAAAACCTTTCCTCAATGCAATACTACCATGGATTGTGGCCAACAGGCAGTGACAATATGGACATTGAAGGAGAAGACTGGGGGCAAAACTAAAAGACATCCTCAAAGACAGTCACTCCACTTGAGAATTTCCATTTCTTTGGCACTGGACAACAAAATGTCATCATGAATTTGAGAATATTTTCAGCACGATCAACACCAACTAGTATGTTTTATGGCAAATCACATGTATAAAAAATACATTGAAGACAAACAAACAAATAAAATGTGTGCAAAGGCTCCAAGGAAATAAATGTGAATAAATAAATTGCAATCAATGAAGAAAAACCCTAGAAAAAAAAAAGAAATGCAATATGAAAAAAAGGAAAAAAAACCAACCAGCTTATGACAGAAGAAAACTACAACATACCTCTTCTGCCTGAAAGTTTGGGAAGAACAAAGCAAACAATACTTAATTCTGAAGAGACAAACGATAAATCATACAGTCTTGCATTTACAACCCACACGATGCGAACTTAAAGAAAATAAACTACTCTCAACTGACAAAAATAATTGTATTGCTCCAATGCAATGACAATACGATCCCTTCCAACTTGACTCTGGCCCCTACTGGGAAAATGATGATTACAATCATAACCCCACTCTTTCTCTACTTCTGACTCTTTCTCTACTTCTGACTCTTTCTCTACTTCTGACAATTGCAAATAACATAGGGAACATACTGGAAATTCAATTTGTCTTTTTGCGGGGCTTTGGTGGGGTTTTTTATTTTTTATTTTTCCCGGTTACTGCTATGAACTCTGAAACCATCATTGAGAAAAGTGGAGATTAGGACAAGTAATATAGAAAGAAGTAGATGGAGCAGATCACATCAGAGCACCCTCCAAACACCCACCCTGTAGTTGCTCCAACATAGAGTAAAGCTATGGCGTATGAATTATTAATCTAGCTGCCAGGAAGTCATGCGACAGTCATACTCTGGGGGGGTCCTATGGTCCACGGGCAAAAGGAAGTAGACTGACGTATAATATATTATCACATTACTATTAGAACAAATGGGAAACAGGGAAACCGTGCCTACAGTTATGTTTTGGGTCTTTGTCCAACGACTATAAGAAGTGAATAAACACTTCCATTACAAACAAAATTAGGAAAATATGCTACTACTAATTGCTGATATCTATTTCCACTATTTCCAGCGCAACTCCCTGTCCTTTTCCCTCCCTTCTACTTCCTACCCCCATTTGAAAAGATTACAAATTTTTCTTGAGATGAAGGAATAATGATGCAATACTTATGACATCTCAGATCAAATCTAACCCATACAGCACACGCTCAATCATTCAAACACTTCCTCAAGCCTAGCCTACATGGCATGATATGATGTAGTTGTATGAATGTCTACCTCTAAGTACAACGCCACTTATACTTTCAGTGGATCTGTTAGACTTCTTAACCAAATAGTCATCTATATTTTGTAAGATCTATTGAAGGTATATTCACAGAGTGCACTACAACTTTGCCTAGTCTAATGATCAGTGGCTTGTCTGAGAGTTCAAAGTTCAAGCGAGGGAGGGGGAGGGGGAGGGGAAGGGGACTCACAAAAAGCAACACACTGCTCAGCTACTCCATACTAACTATAAACAAATGAAAGCTGACAACACTTGGACAAAGACAACGCTGACACATTTAAAAACGACACTGACAAACACCCATTGTACAAAGTTCTATTCACGTTCTGCGAGGACAACCAGGCATTCATTCACTCACCAACAGGGGGCGGGCCTGGCCCTTGAGTGGTTGTCACGGGAACGGCATAAGCAGGGGGCGTGCCCTGTGACCCTGACCTTCTATGACCTCTCACTGACCAACGAAGGCGGGGAAATAAGACATTGCAATAGGGGGATCTCATTAAAAACCACATAGCTATAGTGAAAATGTACACCAAATAACTCTATCTAAACCAGCAAAAACATCTTCATTAACCCTGCCTTGAATCAAATCATAACATTCATTTCTGTGTTGTTGCACTTCTTTTATATCTTTACTAATTTCCGGCACCAAATCGGAACACGGGGACAAAAAAAACCACTATCTAAACCACAAAACTTTCTTCACAGCAAGAAATCTGACATTACAATTTTAAAAATCCCCAGATAAGTCGTTCATGACACCTGAGTTGAAGCACTGCAACACCTCCACCAAATGACATAATACAAGGAATGTGAAGACAAAAGCAAAACACCGCGCAGGAGAAGAAGAGCCTTTGGGACACCTGTAAAAGACTTCAGAATGACACAGGCAGGCCAAACAAGATGAATAACACAAACACTTTGTCACAAACAAACAAAATATGTGAAAACTTAAAATCAACGCACAAAACAAAAATGAATTCCCAATTCTCTAATTAGTCAAGCGGTGAGTTGTTCATTATGAAGACGCCTCATTCAGTGGTGAGTTGTTCATTATGAAGACGCCTCATTCAGTGAAGACAGACTCAGAGAAACTAAAAAATTCTTGTCAGAGTGCACTGAACACTTCAACATCTCATTGAAAGTCACATGAGAGTGAATGTCATAAGAGAGAGAGGAAATATATGGGCCAATGGCTAAAACTCAGCCATACTGCAAGGTCTTGCAGGGGAAACACGAAAGATGGGACACAGAATAAAAAACAAACACAAAAACACACAGAAAAAGACACACAAAGAAGTGTTCAAAACACACACATCAGCACACAAAGGTATGCAAAACACACATACACACACAGAAATAGACAAAAATTTTTGTAGAACACACACAAACAAGCAGTGACACACAAATAGGTGAGTACGACAGTCTCATGCCATCAGGAGGTAAAACTGGTGCGGCGATCTGTTAGTTCCCAATGAACAGAGTGGGGCAACACGTGTCATGATGCCAAAAGCTGCAGTGGGCTGTGCCATGCACACAACACACATAGTCATTGAGTGTATCAAGGATTAGCCACAGGCTTAGCATCCATACAAGCAAAAACGCAATGCTTGCTCCATCTTTACGACCACCTGGAAGTCTACATTATTGTCTCCATTTTCCCTCTTTTTCTTAAAACAGTTATGTTTTACTTTTATCTTATGTTTGCTTGCTCTTCACCAAGGAGCGCCCTTCGCCCCTGGGATTAGCTGCTTGCCTTTGAAACAAACTGCGTTCACTTGATGCCAAACAAATTTCCTTCTCTTTTAAGTTCTATTCTTAAACAAACCATTCCATAGCACACACGAAATGTAATTGGCAATATTACAAAAATTGTAGAGGCTTGGCGTCACAGCTTTTAGAAATACATCTGCATAATACCAATCTATACAGCACGTAGTTATAGCTTCAAAAGCTGCGACTGGTAAGTTCGTTGTTGTTTATTTGTAGAGGCTCTAGCCTCTTGGGTATTTTAGCCTACTGGGGCTGGTATCAAAGTCATGAAAGTGCCTATAGTGTTATATATCAATGATAACTTGATAGGAAGAAACAGTCAGTGTAGATGCTGTTGAAGTTAACAGGTTGAGAACAAAGGAAAGGTGCACACACAAGATATTATTCAACTAAAGATAATTAATATTGAATTATATCCGAACTGTGACAAAAACAAAGATATAAATAGGAGTGGAAAAGTAAGTGTTAATGAGCATAACTATTGCAAAGTTGTCTTCAAGTCTGAAACAATAAGAAACAGAAGCCTGTGAAGAATTACTCAGCAACTACTGATTAAAGTGTTCATGCAGTCAGCAAATGCCTTCGAGTATGGTAGTATATGTGGGTATTCTGAGACATTATGCCACACACACTGAATCTTCAAGGCAAAGCCATTGCGCATTTATGAATCAAAGCATATAAGATGGTGATAGTTTTCTCTTCAAGAATTAAACTCTGAAACATGCATACACATTCCTCGTTTTCAATAACTTTAGGAGATTTATCATATCTCCAACAAGACAATATTCATTTCCTTTTGGACAAAGAATGTAAGTACAAATTTCAACCTTTACGTCTTCATTAATGAACACAAAATGGCAGATAGGAAGAAAAAATATTTTCAGTACTATGACTTCATGTAAAAAAAAATCTGCAATAGCATATAAGACACAAGCTTAAATTGTGACGCAAATATCACACAAAACAACACAAGTAGATTATTCGTCTTTTCCTACCATTGTAAAAAAGAATAAAAAGATATTTACTTGGTAGGTGATAGAAACATTACACTAAACTTTTCAGCATCCCCTACGGCTGGAAAAGATTAAAAGAAAAAAACAATTCTTGTGATTTAACCAGCCTTAGTCAATACTGACAACTAACGAACATTCTTGACTGAGGGAATGGAATAAGTTTCCTACAAAATCTATGTTAACTTCAGAATCAATGATTATGTTAATATGCAGGATCACACATTTCTGCCACTAGTACGGGTGCTATCACCATCTTCCTATTGCTGCACTAGGACCCACCTCTGAGCTGTGCGTGATGAGCCGCCTGTGCAGACAGGTCAAGTTCACTGTTGTCTGCAGAAAGACGTTTCCCTGTGTCCACTGGCGTAGCCGACCTTGAACTCCGTGGGTCGTGGAGACTTTCCCGACTGGCGGCCAAAGATGGTGGTGCACTCATCTGACCCCGAGGCTTCTTGTCCTCCTGTGTGATCAGATGGTGCATACAAGTTTGGGTTAAAAAAAACTTGACTCATTTTGTCACAGGCAATAGTTGTAAAGCTGGCATTTCATTAAAATTTACAAAACAAGAGTAAAATGACGACCATGAGTATGGATTCCTTGCTAGGGCTGGTGCCTATCTGAAACAAATGATTGTGGCATACTTGATACCTGCGTGATCAACCATAATGATTTCAAGGGTATCGATCATGTTCAGAGAGAGAGAGAGAATCTGCCTACCTCATTTTAACTTAGCATAAACCCTACCAGTACAGACATTTTTATAGCAGCTATGACAGCAAGATTTCCATCCTTGATAATCTTGTTTTTATATGAAATGCGGACAGATAAAACATTCATCGTAAGGATCGTTTTAACTTTGCGATGGGAGGTGTCGATGAATTGTACTCAGCGGGTGACAAACCTCGATTACAACAGGTGTATGATGAGGCGCTGGTCGCATGTCGTTGTGGTTGAAGCGGAGAGTGTCGCTGATGGTGCTGGCACCAGACTCGGCCGTCATCGCCCCCGATGATGTGATGCCGTGGGGGGTCACTGAGAACGGGGCGGCTGACTCCACTGTGGAGGAGAAGGGAGGGACAAGAGTAGAGACTGATTGGTTGAGCTTATATAAACAGGCACATTTTTAAATAAAAGCAATGAAACTCATTCGCCATACCTCATGTAATTAACACACTAACATTAAAAGGAATCTATTGTTTGCTTGCATAGTGTTTTATGGCACCTTAATCTGATGTACTTCCAGGGACGTTGAAGTGACACGAAAATAATTAAAACTCAGAAACAGAAATGTTGAATCTCCTCTTAAGTCTTCTGACAAAATAACTTTATGATTAAGCTACTATAGAAAGACATACCGCAGTTCAACTACTTGAAATCTGATCATGTTCAACCTGTACAATGTGGAACTTTCGAAATTATGACAAGGCCATAGTAAAACATTTTTTCTAAATCATTCAAACTTATTCCCAAACTAAAGTTCTGGTAAACTTAGCATTTTACTTCAATTATCAACACAACTGAAACGGCTAAAAAAGTGTCTCTTAAAAAGTACACTAATGACATTGGCACAGAGATACTTCAACTTACTGCTGTAATCATCATCGTCCACTTCACTCGTGCGAGTGATCACCAAGGGCTCATCTCCACCAGAGAAAAACTGTATGAAAATAAGATATAAAAAAGTATTGATGAAAAACTCCAAGTCTAGAGACAAATTATGCAAGCATCAATAATTTGAATTCATGATTCAAATTACTTCCCTCAATGTAAAAGCAAAACTTGCAAGAAATGTACAAACTAAAGTTCAAGCACATATCTTTTACTTTAATGAAAGTAGGCCTCCCAAAAGCAAATTTCGAGATAAATTATCCTGAATTATAGAATGCTAAAATTATAATGTGTCCACGACAAGAAACATCTCTCTGCCAATTACCGTGATAGGCTATACACTTTTAAAAAATCAACATTTTAGGGCTTATGATATTGTGATGAGCAGGCTCTGATATGTTGGCTTTTTTATTTTTTATTACCTGCTTTACATCACTTGAAACACTGTGAGGTCATTTAAGAGACAGGCTATTTCGACCCTGCCTCTCAGGGCCAAATCCCAGCAGAAAATCTCAGATTGTCCGCAAATGGGATCGAACTCATGCCTTCTCCACGATCGGTAAAGAGCCTAACCATTACACCACGAACACTGGTCTAATAAGTAACAAGAATACGACCCATCAAAACTCACCTGGTACATGCGTGACATGACCCTGGCTACCTCAGCCATGGACGGACGTTCAGAAGGGTTGCCAGACCAGCACCTGCGTACAGAGAGAGAAACAATACAATCAGAGTGTACGACCACAAAAGATACTGCAGAACCGTATCTATCACAATGAAACAACTCTTAGATTTATTTTTACTTAAAGGATATTTTGACTACAGTCGACTACGCTTGTAGCGATGTCGTTGGGGGACAAGAAAAAGGATCGCTACATCCGAAGTTCGCAACAGCCATCGGATG
>JAUKPP010049397.1:3803-16812 GCA_032273245.1 Phyllaplysia taylori | reverse complement strand
TGATTGTCAAACTTTAATTAGAATCAGATTTTACAACTGCAGTACCTATTCTGAATTTCTACCCCTATGTCCCTTTTTGGGGGGTCAACTTTCTGGAATTGTTTGGGGGGAATTTTTTTTTTCTTTTTTTTTTCTATATTTTTTTGGGTTGGTTTGTTTTTAGGGGGTTGCTTTTTTGTGGGTTTTTTGTGCTTATTTGTATTTTTTTAATTATATAAAATGAATTGCTCATATACTTATGGAATTTTGAAAATGAGGGAACATGTTCCTGAAAGTTGATAAGGGCTTCATTCATAAGTTCTTGATAAGCAGAAAATTTAACCAAGTTGTTTAGTTCGTTTATCTGACAAAAGCTGTAAGAGTTGTCTGAAGTCTATTCTTGTGATCTGCTCCCCATGTAGATCACCGAGCTTGTGCACCAGCGTGGTGTGACGAGGACCATGGTGAAGAACAAAGTGAACAACCCCAAGTCATTTGACTGGCTCTCACAGATGAGATTCTACTTTGACCCCAAGAACACTGACGTGCTGCAGCAGCTCTCCATCCAGGTAACTTTCTTCTCATCAACTGCTTGCCTATTTTAAACACAGCAGTGATTCTTTCCAGTACTCTCCCAGTCACTTTTGATCCTCTCAAGGTGATGCAATAGAGATGACGGGAAATTGATTTTATGAAAGGAATACAAAGCTGTATGTAAGTTTTAGTTTCTATACCAGGGGAGTAAAACCAAACCAGTAACCCATTATATTTCATGTACCGTGTGACAGATGGCCAATGCCAAGTTCAACTATGGCTTTGAGTACCTGGGTGTCCAGGACAAACTTGTGCAGACTCCACTGACTGACCGCTGCTACCTGACCATGACTCAAGCCCTGGAGGCCAGGCTCGGAGGATCGCCTTTTGGTGAGTGAAACCCTGAAGTGTTACCTAGTGTAGTGGTCTAGGATTGGATGGAGATGCTCTCTGGTACAAAAATCGGGCATGGAAAAATGAAATTGGCAATAAAATGAGAATCTGAATAAGAAATGGATTGACAGATTATATCTTTTCATGAATTGATTGAGCCCTCTATTCTTTTCCAGTTTGGTTACCAGTTTTATGTCCTTTGCAATACTGTATGGTCATTTAAGAGACGGGCTACTTTGACCCTGCTTGTCAGGGCCAACCTGGGCTGAGAGAAAATTCGAGCAGACAGAGAAACCCCAGATAGTCTGCGACTGGGATCGGACTCTGGTCTTCCGCATGATAGGCGAAGAACTTAACCATGTGCCACAGGGCCAGTCCTCTATTCTTGTACAGATGCACTTCCTATACTAATTCATAAAGGATAAAGAGGTTTTTTTCACTTGATGAATGCAAGAATTTTCCAAATATGAGTTGTATCTAGTCAATGATTAACTCTTGACAAGTTTTTATTTTGGTGTTCACAATACATCAGCTTTGATTTTTGTTCTCAACGACTTTGTTGATGGCAGTAAATTTACAATTTGATTTTACTCTTTCACCGTTCTTGATTTTTGTTAAGCCTCATAAGTAGACACAAAGGTACAGTAGAATGTTATACCTGATAAGTTTATGTAGCATAAGTGACAGCTCCTGGCATGATGAAATTTGTGGAAGGTATTATTTGTGGGGTTTGATACTAGCCAGATCTTATATTTGCGTTTGATATAATAAGTGTCTTACTTTGCTTATCCCATGTCTTGATTTGACTTGTTCTGAATCATGTCATACTTCGTCCTGTGCAGGACCGGCCGGTACTGGCAAGACTGAGTCTGTGAAAGCCCTGGGCAACCAGCTGGGACGTTTTGTCTTGGTCTTCAACTGTGACGAAACCTTTGATTTCCAGGTGTGTATCTCTGTGTTGTAACTTGTTATTCTGTACACAATGTAAAGATTTTTCTTCAGTATGTAGCTTTTTGCCAGGGATGAAGTGGTGCATATTGCCAGTACAGCATACTCTTGACTTTTGTTTTTGTTTTGCACCTATGGATCCTTATATCCAGGTTATGTTGGGAACTGGTGATTTTATGTGTTCTAATTATTGTAACTGTGTATGTTTACACAGAATTAAGATAGTTTATAAAAAAGCATATTTTGTCAGCAGGTTGTCTTCCTAAAAGTAAAAAATAAAAGGAAAAAAGTATCATGGAGGTTTTTTTTATGTAAGGGACCAGTGAGGTGACCTTTTTGAGCTATTCACAATTATGCAGGATAACTGTGAAAGAAGCTGCTGTTTTTTTGGGAGAAATTTGCAAAATGTTCCTCTTTGTAATGTAGGCCCCTACACTTTCTTTTGTTTCAGGCCATGGGTCGTATCTTTGTTGGTCTGTGTCAAGTGGGAGCCTGGGGATGTTTTGACGAGTTCAACCGTCTGGAGGAGCGCATGTTGTCTGCCGTCTCACAGCAGATCCAGACCATTCAGGAGGCGCTCAAAGATCTGGCCAGTCCAGACAAGAAGGACAAAGGTCAGGGCTCAAACTTATCCTTGCTGAACCTGCACAAAGGATGTTGATGAAATTTACTTATACTTTATAGATTTATAAGGTGTTGATAAAGTCTGTAAAGATAATGAATAGCAGTGACGTATTGCACATTTCCATTTACTAGTCTCTCCAGAATGTCCAGCAAGGGAAAGAAACTCTGGTGAATTCAGTGTTTAAAGCAGTCATATATCATATATTTGCAGCTTTGTGCAGCAGGAAATAAAGAAATCCCTCTAATCTTCTTGAACACATATCGTGGATAACAATATGTTTTGTAAAACGTGGATGGTTATGAGGTCATGAGATCAGCTTCATATTGGACTGAAAGAAATCGTTCTTTAAAGTTAAGGGCTGATCCTTTGAACGTTATTTAACTTGTCACCTTTTGTTTTAGTCAAAGCCCATGATGGCTAAACAAGTAACATTTTATTTTGTACAACAGTTTATGATCAGGGAGGCAGAAACGGTTGACCTTTTAATATTCTATGTTGTATCTCTCTTGTATCCAGACAAAGGTCCCATCCTGGTGGAGCTGATTGGCAAGCAGGTGAAGGTGAACCCTGACATGGCTGTGTTCATCACCATGAACCCTGGCTACGCCGGACGTTCCAACCTGCCGGACAACTTGAAGAAACTGTTCCGCTCCTTGGCCATGACCAAGCCAGACCGACAGCTCATTGCTGAGGTCATGCTCTACTCGCAGGGCTTCAGGCAGGCCGA
Organism: Phyllaplysia taylori; assembly: GCA_032273245.1. NCBI lineage: Eukaryota > Metazoa > Mollusca > Gastropoda > Aplysiida > Aplysiidae > Phyllaplysia > Phyllaplysia taylori. The sequence continues at coordinate 13,606 of JAUKPP010049397.1, read as the reverse complement.
GAAACTCTCCAGCAAGATTGTGCCCTTCTTCAAGTAAGATCAGTTCTCTAGATGTTTTGTCACTGGCAGTGATTGCCTTTAGAGGGGGTGGGGTTAGGGTTGGGGAGGGGGGGGGGGTGCTGGGTGATTGCCTTTTGGCTTCATTGAACAATTTGCATTAGGTTTTAGATGATGTGAAAAGAGGGTAAATTTTTAGATTCAAAGTCAGTCTCAGAAGGCATGTTTGTAATCGTCAAGTGCCCCTACATTTGAAGTTGTGAAATTGTGTTTTTTTTCTTTTTTTTCTATGTAGTTTTGTTGTTGCAGAGTAATCAATGCTGAGTCAAGGCATCTTTATTTTGTGAGTGCATAGAGAAAATACAATTTTCATGACTGATTTTAATTAATGTAGAGAAGGTTCCTTGCCGTACTTATTTTATAATGTTTGGGATGAATGACAATGATGCGCGACAAATGATTTTGTGTTCAATGTAAATCTGTGGTGCCAGTTTAAAACAAAGATACTAACTTTGGCTGATACACGGCAATCAAATGTTTTGTGTGTTTGTTGTATATTTGTGTCCCAGCAACTATATCTCAGTGTCTCGACCTTCTCTTCAGACTTTGTGACGAACAGCTGAGTCCACAGTCTCACTACGACTTTGGTCTGAGAGCCCTGAAGAGTGTGCTGGTCAGTGCGGGTAATGTGAAGAGAGACAGGATCCAGTACATCAAGCAGGGACTCGTTGACCGCGGAGAGCCAGTGGACGAGGCATCCATTGCTGAGAATGTGCCTGAGCAAGAGGTGAGCTCCTGAATACACCAAGCATTTCACTACTACTGTTTTATTGTCATGACCTAGGTGTGGCCCGCCCCCCCCCTAGAGTGTCAGGAATATAGGGCCGAAACACTTGCTTGAAGGGGTTCTTCCTTTGAAGATCTCCTGCTGTCTGCTCGCCCATGAGTTTCCAATCTCTATTTCTGATTAGTGTCTTTTTTTATTTGTAAACCTGAAGTATGCTTACCTGAGTTTTAATAAATGGGAACTTTTATTTTATGATTTGTGTAAAAATTTGCTGAGATCAGTTTGGCTGCCTTGAATTTGTAATGAGAGAGACCTTTTTTTGTAATGATAAGCTTTTCCGAAATGTTTATCTCTTTGTGGGGAGAACACATGGCCACATGCTTTGCTTATCTGCTGCAATTGTTAGGTCAAATTGACCATACTCCTGTAAGCGACATTTATAGAGGTTTACAGGAGAGCTAGTATTTTTACAAAGCAATTTCATATATTTGTCCTGTTAGCTTTTTAAAATTGTTTAATTCTTCGGTTCAATTTAACCTACAGGTTTGGCCTTTGAGCAGAATATGTGGTGTGATCCTCTCACTTGGTATAACCAAGACACTATTTTTGAAAATTTGGTCCACGTGGGAGGCTTTCACCCATAGGTTAAAAAGTTGTACCGTAAAGCTTGAAGTACCAGTGTGTCACGGATCAGACGGCATGAGCTATGGAACATAAATGTAATCTCTTGTGAGTTGTTTCTATTTGTTTCTCTCCCTCCCTTCCTCAGATCCTGATCCAGAGTGTGATGGAGACAATGGTACCCAAGCTGGTGGCCGAGGATATCCCTCTGCTGCACAGCCTGCTCAGTGATGTGTTCCCTGGTGTGGCCTTCAATCCTGCCGAGATGACAGCTCTGAGGAACGAGATCAAGAAAGTCTGTGCTGAGGAGTACCTGGTCTATGGAGAGGGTGATGAGCTGGGAGCTCAGTGGGTGGAGAAGGTAAGACTCCCAAGCCAAGCAAGTGGTTGTCTTTTATGTGTTTTATTTTGACATGTGTTTTAATGTTCTGCATCAAAAAGAGATGGGCATCTTCAAGATTCAGGGTGATTATTTTCCATCTCATGAGTGCAAAATATCCTGTGATTTGTTCTAAATTCCTTTAAAAAAAAACAAAAATTGAATTTCTGTCTGTGATGCCAAAGCTTAGAAATTTTTTTTTATTTCTTGCTGTGCCCATCTCTGTTTTACCACAAGAATGATTAAAGTTGAAAGAGTAAAAGTTATTCATCCATGTTAAGGCAGTTTTTACACACAGTTGGATCTGCTGTCCATGACCAACAATTTATTCCTGATATTTAGAGAGGGATCCCTTTTCACAATTTACACATCAGTTATTGTGTCGTAGACTTGCCATCAGATCTGAAAATACTATTTTGAAATTAAAACATCCTTGAATGCCAGCCCTTTAAAGCTTATGACAACTTTTATAACTATTGACCAGATCAGAAAAGAACAAAAACGTAACTTGAGTTTATGAATTGTTCTTCCCTCCAGGTTCTCCAACTTCACCAAATCACAGTGCTGCATCACGGCTTGATGATGGTGGGACCCAGCGGCAGTGGCAAGTCCAAGGCCTGGCAGACTCTGCTCAAAGCTTTGGAGAGGCTGGAGGGTGTGGAAGGTGTTTCACACGTCATTGATCCAAAGGTGAATGAACTTAAGGACCCGAATGACATGTTCTTACTTACGCTTGTCTGCATGGTTGCAGATGGGTAAATTTAGGTACTATAACACAAGTGTTGAAAACAATTACATTATCAAACCAAAAAAGAAAGCCTGCATTCTTTGTGGCATGAATATGCTAATAATAATAATGGTATTTGTATAGCACCTTCTCTTAAAAATTTCAAGCTCTAAGCGCTTCACAGAAGAGTAAAATAACTCATAGACCCCAATGACATGGACAATTATAGAATTAAAAAATAATTTCTGCTAAAGATTAAATGTCACAATCACTAAAACTCATGCATGATACAAATCAATCGTGCTCTAAAAATTTATGTTCAGTAGAAATAGATTATTGACACTGAACATTGGTGTGTATTTTTTCTGTCTAAGTATTTCTATGGTACCATTGATCTATGATGTAAGAATAGTATGGAATTATGGAATAAACGAACCTATAGAGAAGCTGAACTTTTTGTTTGTAAAAGGATGCAAGTATTTGGGGCTCACTGTATCAAGCGGATTCAATGCTGCATTTAAGGAATAATTATTGGGAAGCTTGCAAAGTTTCGAAGTATTTTACACAGCACATCTATATTGTGCTCTGTAGTATATTATAGAGGATATTAAAGTACATTGTAGTGCTGAATCATTCATAAACATGGGACATCTTAAACTGATCTGTTCTCTGTTTTTCAGTCCATCTCCAAAGATGCCCTGTATGGAAACCTTGATCCAAACACGAGAGAATGGACTGATGGTCTCTTCACCCATGTGGTCAGAAAGTGAGTACACCTCAAACACTGGGGGAAGAGTTCTTTGATAATTCAGATGTCATCCTTACGCTGCTGAAACTAGAAATCTCACCACTTTTGTTACTCAGTGGTTTTACTTGCTGTTTCAAACCTATAGAATGTGTCCTAAATTCACAAAAATCTTATAAATTATCATAAAGCCGGTTCTTTGGGGAATGAAACATAAGTTCTAGTCTGTTTAGCTGGGAACATTCATTTTGTTTTTCTGGAAAACTTGTTCTTTATTGGTGTTGAGCTGTATGTGAGTTTGAAAGGACCTTTTGTATTTATCATGTCAAAGACTTTTCTTTAAGTTCAATGGAAATTTTCCTGGCATTATTCATGTCAAAGTAATTTCCATATGCCCCTTCTCCTTCAGGATCACTGACAACGTGCGTGGCGAGCTGAGCAAGCGCCAGTGGATCATCTTTGATGGTGATGTGGACCCCATGTGGGTAGAGAACTTGAACTCTGTGCTGGATGAGAACAAACTGCTGACCCTGCCCAATGGTGAACGTCTGGCCATTCCTCCAAATGTAAGTTACCATTGTGTTTTGACTGTGTTACTTTGAGATCCACTGTCAGGAGACTGATGTAGCACAAGTGTCAGGTTTATGCTTGTGGATTAGGACAGTTAATGGAATTTATCTTTCCTTGCTTTCATTCTAATTTTAAGATAAAAGTTTTTGTTCAGTTAGAGGGGTAGAGGACATTTAGTGTCCTAGCTACAAGGTATAGAAAAAATGTCTTTTTAAAGTTGTTGTTTTCACATTTGAGTTTTGATATAGGCTGATTTCCTGGGACTACGAGGGAGAACATTGCCACTTTTAGTATTGTATTCCAGAATCCAGGTAACCTCTCAAGTGTAGAATGATGTAATCTTTTAAATTTGGCTTTCTGAGAAAAAGTTATCTTTTTTTCGCACCATTTTAGTTGTTGGTCAACGATCCTTTGTTTCTGATTTAAATGTGTACTGTCCATGTATTCTCGCAGGTGCGCATCATGTTTGAGGTTCAGGACCTGAAATACGCCACCCTGGCCACTGTGTCTCGCTGCGGCATGGTGTGGTTCAGCGAGGATGTGCTCTCCACAGAGATGATCTTCGAGAACTACATCCAGCACCTGCGTCACGTGCCGCTTGAGGAGAGTGAAGAGGACGTGAAGCACAACCGCAACCTCGGAGGAGAGGCCAAGGAGGATGAGGTGTCACCAACACTACAGGTAATGAGCTGTTCTTGCCTCTCTTATTTCAAGCCAACATCAGATGGACCATTTTCCTTTGATTACCTTTTGTTATTCTGATCAAGACAAGTGTACTCATTGACTAGTGAACACCTCCATAAGAGCCTGTAGATGATTTCCTTGATTTTTCTGTTTATATTTTAACTTTTAGCCTGATTATTTTCAAAGACGTTAACTTTATAATTTATAGTACTAAATATTTTCTTCTTCTAATAAACTGTCTTCTTTTATTATTGTTTTCTATTATGTTCAACATAACTTTTCATATGTTGCAAAGTGTGTTACATGAAAATCAAAAGAAAAAAGATGAAAATCTTGAAGAAAGAACATTTAAATGGCATTGATTTTTTTTCTTATGTTCAGATTCAGCGTGATGTGGTGGCCATCTTGGCTCCGTCCTTCTCCCTGGACGGCTTGGTCAACCGCTGTCTGGAGCATGCTTTCAGTCTGGACCACATCATGGACTTCACCCGACTCCGTGCCCTCACCTCGCTCTTCTCCATGCTGAACCAGGGCACTCGCAACATTCTCAACTACAACCACACACATGACTTTTCTATGCCGGTAAGAATATATCTGCTTGTGAGAGGACTGTTTTTATGGTATATGAGTTAGTAATGAAAGTAGTGCTTCAGTCGGCTCTATTGACATTTTCTATCAGTCATGAAACAACTTCCTTTAGAATGGAGGATAATGATATATATAGGAATTTGATTTTTTACAAAACAAAAATAAATTAGTGAGCATTTTAAAAGTTGAATTGTAAAAGAAAGTTCTCCTTCAGTTTGGAAATACTGGAAGAAGGAGAGGAGTTTCATTGTGACTGTTAAAAATATAGTTTGTCATGAAAATATCGTAATATGCACAAATTTTAAACTGGGGAAGGAGTATATTGATTGTTAATTTGAAAGACTGTACATAATATGTAGACATCAATTTTCTTTTTATGAATTGTGTAAAAAAAAGCATTAAAAAAAAGGCTTTCACAACACGAGCAAAAAGTGAAACCAATCAGCCCATCTCTCTTTGGATGCGATTACAGGTAGAATGAATTGGATGTGAATGTGAATGTGTTGTATCTGTGTCCCCAGCAAGAGCAGATGGAACAGTACATGACCAAGTACCTGGTGCACAGCTTGCTGTGGTCAATGTCCGGTGACAGCCGCATCAAAGTCAGACGTGAGCTGGGAGAATTCATACGCAGCATCACCACCATCCCACTGCCCCCAGCTGCCAACACTTCCATCATCGACTTTGAGGTAAGTCCAAATCTAGACGTCAGATGTTTGAAGGATAATTTTTCTCTTTACAGCCAACAAACTTTCTTCAAGTGTATAAGACACATTTTTATGTACGCTTTCATATTTTGTCAGCATTGTTTAGATTGTTTGTTGTATATATGAATTTGTCATTGTAAAATGAATTCCCATACCGTGATTATTAATGTCATTGATTTGATTTATATTTTTTGAGATGTTGAAAACAAAATCTTTTTCCTAATTCTCTCCTTTGTAAATGTTTCCTTGTTCTGCATGGCTGTATTCAAAGGCTCTCTGTACGTGTATTTCATATCCAGGTGACTCTGAGTGGTGAATGGGCCCCATGGCAGTCCAAGGTTCCCCAGGTGGAGGTAGAGACCCACAAAGTGGCAGCGCCAGATGTTGTCATCCCGACCATCGACACAGTCCGACACGAGAGTTTGCTTTACACGTGGCTGGCTGAGCACAAACCCCTGGTACTGTGTGGTCCTCCTGGCTCTGGCAAGACCATGACGCTGTTCAGTGCTCTCAGAGCTCTGCCTGACATGGAGGTAACAACTCATGGACTGCTCACTGCTCTTTGACATTTAGCAGCTAGACTGTCTTATTTAAGGCTTTAGCAAGATTTTGTTGACCTTAGTCGATTGTTATTCACAAAGGTTGAATTTTTCTTTCTTTACATGAATCTCGAAAAATATCTTTTTTCAAGGAACTCATGTAGTGTCACTTATTGTTTTTTTTTTTATTATTGTTATTTATTGATCGACAAATGGGGCATGACCTATAAGTCCCTATCTTGTATTAGTTGCTTGAAATTTATTTGACTTACTTACTTTAACTCCTTCTCTTTATCTACATTCACTTAAAGAACAACATGAAGTGCCACCAAATGTCACAAACTTAATTTATACACTTAATATTTCTTCTGAAGATTGGTCAGTCACCAATTATTGCTTGTAGAAGTAGAAGTATCTTTTGTGCTTGTCGCAATCCAGTATGACCTTTGTACCGAGTGACTTGAGTTTCTAACTGGGCATTGCTTTCTCTTTCTGTCTCTCTGTGTGTGTTTGTCAGGTGGTAGGCTTGAACTTCTCCAGTGCGACCACACCTGAGCTTCTGCTGAAGACATTTGACCACTACTGTGAGTTCCGGCGGACGCCCAACGGTCTGGTCCTCTCTCCCATCCAACTCAACAAGTGGCTGGTGCTTTTCTGTGACGAGATCAACCTGCCAGACATGGACAAATATGGTGAGGATGAGAGCTTGCTTTAACACTTTGTGCTCACTCGACGCATACAGTAGTCTACGCCTAAGGTCTCCGTTCTTTGGAGCAATGAAACCATGGAACCTTTGGCGAACGGGACCTCAAACCGAGCCATCAAGGGGGAGACTTTGGCAAACTCGGCGTGAGCCATTTCACACCGTGGCGTGATCCTGTAAGAGCAGACGTTGTAGCCTACCCCTACCCCCTCCTCATCGAGCTTAATAACAGAGATTTGATAATTACGACGAGAGTAGATGACTAGTTACATCAAGGACAGTAATGGGAACAGTGATAGTGTCTGCACCCGGGTCTCTGTTTAGTATAATATTTCCTGAAATGCAGGACCTTAGGCAACTTAGTCCTTTCAAAGTGGGACCTTAGGGGGTGACTCTTGTATAATAGAAATTCTGAACTGTTTTCTTAAAACTGTGAGACCTAAAGTGAACTGGGACCAAAAAAAATGGGATCTTAAGCGCAGACTACTGTGTACAGGCCTACCCAAAGTTGCCCATCCAGTCACTCGGCCATTATGTGCACAAAGCCAGAGAAGCCTGATTGCGTTACGGCTGGCTGTGCGTGACCACAAGGGTTCTTTGTTCATCTCGCTGTATGACTAAAAGTGTTAATGTTGGTTTTGAAATTTTTTAGCCAATGTCAGTGTGATGCAGAATGGATCCCTCTGTAATTGGTTAGGGCTGCCATAAAGGCTATTAGGTTTGAAGATAGAAGGGTGGGGATCTTTGATGTGGTTGGAGGAGATTCGAAGTTTGGGGATTTGTGCCTTAGATGTACTCATAACTGTTCAGTAAATTTGTGACTCCATATATTTCGATATATAGATTTACACTGGCAACTACCATACTTGTAAGTTTGATATATTTAGACGTGCATGTCACAAATTCAATGTAATGGATTTCTCTCAATCTTGTACAATTTTAGGCACTCAGCGTGTCATCTCCTTCCTGAGACAAATGATGGAACATGGTGGTTTCTACCGCACGTCTGATCAAGCGTGGGTCAAGTTTGAGCGCATTCAGTTTGTCGGTGCCTGTAACCCCCCAACTGACCCTGGCAGAAAGCCCCTGTCATACAGGTATGGTCTTTTCAGATTTTTTTTAGCTCTCTTTGTCCCTCTATTTCCCTTTTCTTCCCCTAGTTTTGTGTGCTGTATCTTTGTCTTTTTCTTTCTTCCACCCTATGAGGTGGTCTGATTTTGGAGAGCGAGAAGTTGACGGCAATTTGTATATTGGCAATCCCATTAGGCATGGCAGAAAAATGGCGGCATTGGGTTATAAGTGATGAAGCTTGTTGATAAATTTTATATAACTTTTTAAAGTAATTTATGAAATTCTTTTTTTTTTTTCCAAGGGTCAAGAGACTTTCATATAGTTTTCATTGTCCATTCAATTTCTATGTAGGGTGACTACCCGCATTCTCATCATGGAATGATTAATGCTTTGTGTTCCTGTATGTCAGGTTCCTGCGCCACGTGCCAGTGGTGTACGTCGACTACCCAGGGGAGGTTTCTCTCAAGCAGATCTACGGCACCTTTAACAGAGCCATGCTGCGTCTGGTGCCCAGTCTGAAACCATACGCTGACCCTCTCACCAATGCCATGGTGGAGTTCTACATCATGTCACAGGTAAACTCATTCATACGTTAAGTCTCATCTATACAAGGCCTAGTTAGATTGCTGCATATTTCATGGTACTATTTCAACTTACAACACTGAAGTGTTTGTGTGAAATAGAAATAGAAATTAAATTAAACAATATACACAACAGCAAAAAAAGGGAGTATTTCTCTTCTATCTGTGATGTGGTCGAAGTGTCGTGCAGTATAGGATATGTGCTCAAAGTATGCTGCAAGAGAACGAAATGAACTTGATAAAGTCGATGGAGTCCTAAAACCCTAATAAAAAATTTTTTTTTTAAAAGATAGAAAAGGCCATCCAAAACTGTTTATGGCTTCAAATGTAATCAACTTCTGAAAGCTTGGGAAGAAAACAAATATCTGCAACTGAATGAAAGATAATTGGTTTTAGTAAGGGCTATGCAAGTTTTGTTTTTCAAGCTCAGAAGTATGCAGAGGGTGGGATGATGATATTGTGAATTCAAAGTTTGCTGATATTTTAACCCCAATATTTGTGTCATTCAGGATCGCTTCACCCAAGACATGCAGCCCCACTACATCTACAGTCCTCGTGAGATGACCCGCTGGGTGCGAGGTATCTGTGAGGCACTCAGACCTCTAGAAACTCTCAGCCTGGAGGGTCTGGTGCGCATCTGGGCACACGAGGCTCTCAGGTTGTTCCAGGACAGGTCAGTGACTGAGCAGATAGAGATGACATTAATTAAGTTCATGTACAGTTTTGAAGACACCCCCCCCCCCCCCCCCCCAAAAAAAAGAACTATTCTCATGTTTATTACAGACATTCTAAAAAATAGTTGACTGCAGCATGTCCTTGGACAGAAACAGTAGTAAATGTTACAATACTCAACCAGAGAGCAATTTTATACATGATTCATGGTTTAATGGTGTATGGTAGACTTTGTATGGTATGAACATATTTTCTGCAGGACTCCTGCCTTCATCAGGTCTGTGATGAATGAAGAATTTGTATTATATTCTCCCTGCTTCACAGACTGATTGATGATATCACATATTCCATTAGTATTGAAATATCTACCATTCATCATTAAAGTATAATCATTGAAATATCTACCATTCATCATTAAAGTATAATCATTGA
>JAUKPP010049286.1:0-16812 GCA_032273245.1 Phyllaplysia taylori | reverse complement strand
CCCTCCTTCAACCTCTTAGAAGCCCCTCCCCTCCCCCCATTTCATCACCTGGCTTGAGTGACAACCGGAAGGAAATCGGAATGTAAACATAAACAGCGAACACACTCATAATGTATCGAATGGGAATCGGGACCACGATACTTGTAGATCTAGTGCCCGGAATACAGTCACACCTGTCTAAAACGACCACCCAATATCGAGAAAAAGGTGGTCGTTTTAGACAGCTGGTTGTCTTTTGGACACGGATAATATTTAGAAGAAACTTTATTTGGGAGTCGATGGAAAGCTTTCGTTTGTGCAGGTGGTCGTCTTGAACAGGTGGTCACTTAAGCAGGTTAAACTGTATTCCCGAAAGGTCTTGTTCTCCTGATTTTTTTTACAGCTGCATAGGACACTTCAGAATAAGGGTTTTACTTTATTAGCCTATATTTCAGCTGTTTTAGACCTCCGCTGAAGCCGAAGCAATGAAGTCGGATGAAGAAAATGCAAGTGATAAAGCATCATAGTAAGTTACTGTTAGTGTTACATAGGTAAAAAAAGAAAAGTATTTATATATTATGATTAGCAATTTGCACCATGTTCAACGGCAGTGCCTTTTCTACTCCCTGATGCAAAATGGAAAATCCCAGATTACTGCACTTCCCATGATTACAAAAATACAAATGAATATAGGCCTATTAATGTTGTAAAACTTCAGTTACTTTGCAATGTATAGACAAAGAAGAAAGTACCCCTCAACCGTAATTTGCTCGCTAACAAATTAAATGCCAATCAAGACTTCTGGCCAAGTGTATGTATGCCTATACCAAATTTGGTTAAGATCCCTCAAAAGATAAGAAAGTTATTCTCGGAAAACAGACTTTCTCACGGAGGCTCGTTCAGACTAGGCCCCTTATAGTCTAGTATCTCTTGTTGTGCTGCAATTTTCGCCCAGCCAGTAAGTAGTAGTGCCAATGCCAAATCTCGCACACCTAGTAATGGGAATCTAGTTCTCAGGTGGGTGAAAACTGGGGCAACCTAGAATATGTACACCTGACCTAATCTCTCTAGTTGTTGGAAATGGATCATTAGACTAAAGTAGACTAGATCTTACTCCCCCCTTGAATGAAGTCCTAGAGAAAACTTTGGTCCTTGTCCTATTAAATTTGTCCTCGTTTTTGGCTGACTCTTAACTCCGCGACTCAAACTCAAACCTATTGGTAGAGGTGTGATATCGTTCAGTGAACACAAAGGACAGTGACTGTGATGTGAATGATATCGAACCTGGGATCCGGACTACATTTTCCCATGATGCATAGATTTAGGAACTTTCAAAGTTTTTTAAGCAAGTGCCTTCAAATCAGTTCTGTCTTATTGTCATTTATCAGTCAAGTGCCATTATTCAGATTCCGAATGTGTTTTGTATATATATGTGTTAGAAAAGGTATAAAAAAGAGTTGGAACATAATTTCACATTTTTGGCTAACTTTCAAGCATGATTTATAATATCAACGTCATGACTTCTTTGTTTGTGCCACATTTTCTCAACTTTTGAAAAAAACAATTAATTGCTGTAAAAATGTCATCTGACTGATAAGTCAAAATCATTTTGAATCAGAACCTTTTTGTTTCTAAATATTCAATTTTTTTTCAAGAAACTGATGTCTTAATGCTTTAATTGGTTCTTCTTTGTTTATCAACAGAGTGCTGCACCAAAGTGAGGAAAAGTAAATGATTTGAAACTTCAAAGTTCTACACAAGGTGTCAAGAGGTTATTTCAACATGGCTGCCGCCAACAAGGGAGCACAGTTATCAAAAAATGTTCTTCAAATGAAGGTAAAATAGATAGAGGTAGCTTTTCAAACTAATGCGGCAGTTAGTGAAAAGAATGGATTTTAGAGGGGCAGCAAGAGCATTGTACAGTAATCCAATTTCTGTTAATTTTTAACAGATTGGTTTCAAACTCGCTATATTAAAATAACGTAAAGGAAGCCCTTTACCCTGACTTATGTTCACCACTTAGATATAACTACAGTGATATGAAAATATATAATATAACCTCAAATTTGTTTTGATTTATTAATTCTTACATTGTAAATGTGGGCAGCAATGATATAGCTTAATATTCAACGATATTTTTTAGAATTGTTGTCAGCCATGATTGTTTTTGCTTTTATTTATTTCTCATTCTTCCTAATTCAAGTTTATGCAGCGGAGCGTGCTCCGGATAGAGAGGGAACAGAATGAGGATGAAAGACAGAAGATCATCGATGATGAACATTGGGTCCTCGACCTTCCTGAGTATCAGACAAAAGAGTGAGTCTATGTTATCTTAACCCTCCACCCTCCACTTTCTTTCCCATGATGCATAGGAAGTTTCAAGGGTTTTTAAGTAATTAATATTTTGAGAAGTCAGCCAATAGTTCAAATTATAGAGCTTAACTACAGGTAACAGTTGAACCTGCTTAGACGAGCACCTGCAGAAACGACCACTTCCCATCGGCTCCCAAATTACATTTCTTCTATGCATTATCCCTCTCCAAAGCGACCACTTGTCTAAAATGGCCACTTTTTTCTCAATATTGGATGGTCGTCTTAGACAGGTTTAACTGTATTTTTTTACAGCACAGCTCAGACACTCTGCTTGTGGACTTAATTTTTTAAAGAAATTTTTTATGCCCAAGATGGAAATTCAATTTCTTAGTTGGAGACCACCTGCATTACACAGCTAAAGGAAGTTTGGCAGGCTGTATCAACATATCATCAATGTTTCTCGTAACAACTATTTCATTGATCTCTTCTCATCGTTTAGTCATACCCTTGATGTGGCACTTTAAGGCTTAGATAATTTTTACCATCTTTACATTCTCTTTTATAGTGTTACTTTCATACTTCCATCGAACTTCCACTGGGGACAGAATACTTTTCTGTTTAAGGCATTCATATTTTTCTGCATTTTCTTTTCCAGAGAGCTCTATCTAAAGGACCAGAGTTATGTATTTTGTGAGCAGTTGCGCTTTGGCAGGCAATCTTTTCAGGGATTCAACCCAGAGATTGAGGTTTGTTCAACAATTACAATTGACGTGAATAAAGCATGATAAGACACATGTCACGCTTCTTTTTTAGGAGGGGGAGGGGTGGGGGGGGGGGGGAGAAAGAAAAGGATTAGTTCCATCATATGGAAACCTTCTCCCTTAAGGAATATTTTACGTTTTGACTTTTCTAATTCCTCTCCCACCCCACTGTTGGCGTTGGATGTCTATGGTATGATGAGTTTGATCCCTGCTTTGGGTGATATCTCCTTCTTTCTGCAGGTATGTGTCCCTCTCAACTTGGGTTGGTTGCCCCTGACAGGCAGGTTCCGAGTAGCTTGCCTCTAAAATGATGTGACAGTGTTATAACAAGAGGGTGTAAAGATATAGCTTAACCCAACCTCAAAATGAAGAATGATGAGGTATGATGGTGTACTCTTAGGCCTTCTCTTATAAATTTAGTTTCATGGGGAAGGCTTAGAACTGTTTTCTTAAGGTACTAATTGTCACTTGGAGTAAAAAGAATTGGCATGGCTGGTTGAAAAGTTAAAGTTTTAGAATATCTTAATTTTGTACCCAACACCAATGTTATGTCTTATTTTTTCAATAATCTTGGTTCTGATTTGGAATATAAATACAATATTGAGATATGAAGGAGCAATGAAGTCACCAATGTAGAAAAAAAAGAAAGCACTAAACTGACATATATTTCCAATGTCGAGTATGTTTTAAAATTTTGACAGTATTTTCTTTTCATGTATGGGGGACTTTAGTGGCATATAATTTTCTTATGTTTTGGAGATCTTGTGGTGTCAGCGTGTGAGAATATGATTTCTGAATGTCATCATTATAATTTGAAAGCAAATAGTTTGCAATTGATTTGACAGTCCCCAGTCAGCAGCATACTGTAGTCATAATATATTTTGCACTGCCACCTTCTTGTTTTCTCCAGTAGCTTAGTCAGAATTGGTTTTTCCAGCATTGTGGATTTTTTCTATTGATACATACAGATATTGTAGATGTATGGTTAGTAAATGGTATTTATTTATTTTACAGAAACTGATGAACGCTCAAAATACTGAGCAAGAGCTAAAAGAAGCAGAGGAGAAAGAAAAGCAGAACAGTGTGAGTGAGCAGGAAATGACACAGAGGTAAGGAAAGTTTTGTAGAGTCATGTTATAAGTATCTTCACTTCCTCTACTCCTTAAACCAAGTCCCATTCTTTTCTTTTTTTCATTGAATTTATGCACTCCCTCTTTTAAAGAATTGTTTGTTCAAAGCCAGCTAAAATATGTAGCTTGTCTGTTTTATTCAGATTTCTAAATTCTGTTACAATTGCCTCTTTTCTTAGCTTGTAAAACAGTGACAATTTAAAGATATGGGTAGGTCGGCTGCACTGGGTACATCTTTGGCCGTCATGCTAACATGCTGATCTCAAAATGTGAACTTCCCAGATTTCAGTAACTGGTGGCTGGCAAGAAGTTGGAAGAAATTTTTCAGGGTGAAGCTTTCATCCTATTGGATCAGGGCATAAAAATCACACGCCCCATCTCTTCCTAGACCTTAAAGTATCATTCAACCACAACAAAACTTAATTTCAACCACTTCCAGTCAGCTAACAATCAATATTTGTACTCGTCCATTAATTAGATGTTTTTTCCCCACCTTTATAGTTAAGAAACCATTAAGTGTATTGTCTTGAAGAACTTCTATATATGCATTATTCCAGTAGTTTCTTACAGCATGTTGCTTTCTCTTACAGATATTCATCACTTATGGGTGTTCTGGCAAAAAAGTTTGCAAAGAAAAGAGTCAGGAAAGATATTGCAGAGGAAGAGGACAGTGATGAGCCAACCACGAAAAGGAAATTCTTGAAACCTGCAGATGATTGTGATTGATTTGTGGAATCTCGGGACTAAATGCACACAGACATTTAATTATGCTACAGTGAACTGTTGGGAACTTCAATTTTTGATGGAGCGATTTCTCTGTGGAGGGTGCTTTGAGGAACTTACAGTCTGGTGACAATGAGTGAATGTCTCCCACTGGCTGAAGTAAGGCTGACCACTTGCTATTTGATTTTAAAGTTTTCGTATTTTCTTCCCAACCCTTTTTCCCTACATCTTTGGTATCACAGCTCCGCCTGCTAATCAGGGTGTCTTAATTCTAAAAATGCGTATTTTACAGGGGAAGGCAAAAAACGTATTAATTCATCTACTTTCTTTGTCTGTGACATTCTGTGCAGACAAGAATATTCTACCAACGATTTGTGTGTAGGCACCACATTTTTCCTTTTACAGAGTTAAGAAAATCTCAAAATCTTTATTTTATTATTATGACACTTTGATTTGCAGGCGGTAAGATGCTGTAGTTATGAATTTTTTGCTGGTTCAGTCAACACACAGGCAGCAATGCTTTGCATGATACAATGCTGTTTATTTGATGTTTTGTGATATGTTATTTTAATTCTATGACCATTTTGAAGAGTGTTTATGTCAACTTGCCCGGACAAAAGGAAACTGTTCATTTTAACATAGCGCTGCTGAAGTTTTGTATTAATCTAAAAAAAAAAAAAAATCAATGAAATATAAAGGGAAAAAAATGGGACTGCTGGAAGATTTCGACTGTAAGCGAGACTTCACTTCCCACAAGGAAACAATTACTGAAGGGGATAGGGGTTGGGATAAGGAATACCCGAGATGCTGACAATTGAGACATGACATACAGTACACGTATATAAGCCACACAACTTGATTTTTTTCCATTGACAGCCTGTTCTGTCCTTAGAAATATCTGAAACCCAGCCTCTCCCTCCAACTCCTTCACCTCACGCCATACATGACTTAAGCAAATAAAAATGTGACACAGGTAGAGACATCAACCAGAAGAACAGTCAGTCAGTTGTCCATATGTGGGTATTTTCCTGCCTCACAACAGAAATTCATATTAGCAATGCCGACCAAAATGTAGCATAGAGTGACACACAAAGTTATCAAAGGTTCCCTCAATTAGGTGTTCCAATCACTGGAGCAGGTATGCCCATGCGTGCAAGAACATCATGTATTGATAGTGCTAGTCCCTCTCAGATTAAGCACATCCCATGATAACTTTTCATCAATGTACAATTGTTAAACGCTAGTTGAAAGTCCATGTATTCTAAAATTGAAGAAAGGTAGGATTTTAGTCAAACTGTCATTATTACAAAAATGGAGTTTCAGAGGAGTGAAATGGGTGATGAAAATTTAATTTTATCAGAGTACTGAATCTTAGGTAAACTGGAACAATAGGAGGTGAAATCTAATGCAGACACCACTGTAACTGACAAATGTCGGTTATGGTGGTAAATGCTTTGTCTACATCAAGAGCATTGTCTTTAGGACTAATGCAACTTCCACCAGTTTTCAAGCATCAGATGTCAATGTTTAGGGAGTATTCCTGATTCGTATGAAATCTGTTGATGTTGAAAAGAATAGTATCACACCATACATGTACATGTAGTAGGCTTTTTGTACCATTCACTGTTTGCATCTTTCACCTTGCACAAAGTTACAGATTGTCTTTTAAAAAAAAATCTTTGTTCTAAAGAAGAATAAGGCATTACACTGTGCCACCACCATAATAATATATGAGATGAGTTTAATGTTGTTTATCTCTGAGTTTTCGTTTTTCTGAAAGGGTAATGTAGTACATGTAGTACAGAAAAATTATCATTCATTTTCCTATCCAGCTTGATTTACACAGTATATATATTCATGGAAAGAGGCGCAGCAGAATATTTAAATGATGACAGATGCTTTTGTCTGTGAGTCATGTTGGAAAATACATGTATCTCATCATGAATGTGAATGGCAGTCTGGGCTGATCGAGTTTTTCTCATGGTTTCATTGAGTGTATGTATTTTACTGGTCATGAAAATGGTGATTAAAATGTTTTTCAATCATATTCAAAATGTTGATTGTCAGAAGTTGGATTCTTCTTCAATGTTTGTTTGGGTTTGGTTGCAACCATAAGCAGTGAGAGTTGAATAGATCATAATGCAACTTTGTACTGTACCCTTTTACATTTTAATTTCTGTATTTTTTCTCAGTGTATTCAATCACCACAGGTTGTTTATTGTTACGCATTTGACATTATAGTAAGTACAAGTAACATCATCAGACTGTCCAGTGGTTTCACAGCCCACTTAGTAAAGATTCTTTGCGTCAGGGGTACCGGGTACCAGCAAAGTGCGTCAGCACTCAGTGCATGTACTGTAAAATGTTTGGAAGCCTGATGTAACACTTGATGTAGAAAAGTACACATCAGAAGCTGTTGTAGACCACTAAAGCAAGAACATGATGGCTGGACAGGACTTGTAAATTGTGCTTGCATTATCACCAGTTTTTTACTTCATAGTGTCATGCAGTGAGCTGTTTTGTGCATCAGGACTGTTATTTATCAAGAGTCGGAGAGGTTGTTATCTCAGTTGGCCCGACAGGCAGGGTCGAAGTAGCCTGTCTCTTAAATGACCTTACAGTTCTGCAGGGAATGTAAAACTGGTAACCAAACTAAAAGACCGCCATCTCATATTCTGTTTCATGATTTGAGTGTGTCATGGAGTTTCTAGAAAGGTCTAGAAAGCATTTTTCACACACCTGTGGGACCCCCTTAACTGGAGTGATAATCTACAGCAACCACTCTGCTTCCTTGACCCAAATTATAGATCACGTCATTGTTAAAAAGGTGCTAGTCCCAAACAAAACTTTCCAATCTTTCCATTCAAAGAAGTGAATGTTCTTGTTAATGTCAACATTTTTGTGCTTTTGAAATCCAGCTTTCACCTATTTATTATTATGAGCAAATGAAACACATTCTAAACAGCATCCATAATGCTTGAATAGTTTAATCAAATGAGGTCCAGTGTGCCATTTAGATTCAATCTGGTTTACAGCTTTGAACAGACTCATTTAGCTTTAGATTCTTTTGACTCTACTTTGCATCAGTTCCTTGAAGAATGGCCTCAGGGAATTAATATGTGCCACTGGAAGATAATTTGTTTTCTGATTACATGTATTTTTTTTTTTTTTTTCAATGTATCTGAAATTTCATATGATTCTGCTCAGAAGTGCTTATTACTTCGGAGTGTAAAAATTATAGAAAAACATTATGCAAGAGATTTCTGGCAAGCATCCAGTAGTTTAGTGTAGTAATACAAATGTAGTAATAGTACATATGACACACTTAAATCATGATATTGACATGTGTCCTCATGGATGAGGTTCTCTTTGGGATCAACCTGTTCTAATTACATGTGTGGTTCAATCCCTTTCTGGATTTCATCCTAGAAAAACCCAGGTGTTTTTTTTTTATTGCAGTGCGTTTAGAGTTTAGGTTCAGATTTGCCATCCTCCTCTGCGGGTAATCCCGCTGTTGTTACTAATTTTATCGAGTAAGGGACAGATCTATGATGAGTGTTAGTGTTCCGCTGTTGTTCCTTACAGTACAGTGTGGCGTGGGACGAAAAACTGGACGCCAAACCAAAAGAAAATGTTATTCATTCTCCCCGAGATGTGAGGAGTATATATATATATACCACTGTTTGACACCGAAGTTTTGTACCACCGGCCCCCGGGATGGAGAAATCAATTGGAATTGAATTCCCCAGGTGGATTCGAATCCTGAACTTCTGCCTTCCAAATACATCATGTACGTGTAGAAGGACAATGAAAATTACACGGCTTTCAGACATTCGAAAAAATCGCATTTTCCTTCTTTTTTATATTTTCTCCACTTATAAGACAGCGCGCGCGGGCAGTGGACTGCGAAGGAAAATCCCTTATGTTCAGTCGAGAGAAGAAAAGAAAAAGAGAAAGTGAGAAAGAAATAGACAACCCGTAGCATCTTACATCCAAGAAAACCCACGCCGCTCCCTCATCCACGCCACCCTCCCCCTTTTCCCCTTTTATTGTTAAGGTTTTCCCCTCCGCTTCGCCCGGCTACCCCAAGCTGCATCCATGGCGGCTGCTGGCTCAAACCGAGTGGACCTGAACTTTGTAGATGTGGTATTTACTGCAACAGACGGTTAGACCAATACGCTGGACTGTTGAACAAAGAGTTGGGTGAGTTACTGTGCAGGAACTGTGGGGTGTTCGTTACAAATTAGTGGGGGAGTG
The DNA here is from genome assembly GCA_032273245.1 of Phyllaplysia taylori. NCBI lineage: Eukaryota > Metazoa > Mollusca > Gastropoda > Aplysiida > Aplysiidae > Phyllaplysia > Phyllaplysia taylori. The sequence continues at coordinate 7,649 of JAUKPP010049286.1, read as the reverse complement.
TGTGTCCGCTCCGTAAAGAGAAGGTAGTGGTTTAGATCTATAGTCTTCTCTGCCTGTATGTACTTACACGTGCACGGGCACCCCATTGATGCTGACCGGCGCTGTGATGGTAATGAGGCTCTTCACCTGTCGTGCGGAAGACTCGAGTTCGATCCCGGGCGCGGACGATCTGGGGTTTTTACTCTGCTGGGATTTTTTTCCCCTCTCAGTCCGGGTTGGCCCTGGCGAACAGGGTCGAAGAAACCCTTCTCTTAAATGATCTTACAGTGTTGCAGGGGATGTAAAACTGGTAACCAAACCAAACCATTGATGCTGTCGGTCCATCCTACCCCACCCCACTTCACGCGAGCTGCGCTTCGATCGTTGTACTCACTGTTCTACTATTAAATGCACTACTACTACTACTGCTGCTGCTCAACGAACGAGTGATTACGAATGTGCTCGCCTCGCATGCTCATTCGGTCAGCAACTGACCGTGCGTTACTCGCTCGCCGCTTGATATTGGATGCTACTGACCATGTTACTCGTACTACAACTTCCGCTCTCTCGTGTACCGCTACACTGATACAGCATCACGTTGAAGTCTAAAGTGTAGCATTGTAGCTTGCAGCGCACTGAGCCACGAGCTGGCGAGTGAAATTATTTAATAAAACTAAAAGCATCGCGTGGGTAGAAGTAGAAGTAACGTAGTTTGGGGGTCACCGCCATCGTGCCCCGCTAGCAGTAACAACAGTTGAGCTAACGCCTGTTTGTGCGTGTATTCGGGCCAGTTTGCCGCACGGTCCAGTGCCAGAAGTTATTTTGTGCTGCAGTTCTGTGCGGTGTTGAAGGCTGGGGCCAACCCGCCACGGCGCTAGTCAGTCAGTGGTAAACTGTACGGTAGCTGTTTGTTTTTTTTGCAAGCTTTGCTTCTCACGTTTTCAAAGGATCACTGGAGTGTGGTGGTAGTGGTGCGTGTGCGAAGTGGCGGACAGTCCGAAGGGATACTCGGCTGAAGAGCATCATCATACAAAGTTTGTACGTGTGGGACAAGTTATTCTACTTAGGGTATGTTTGCATTCTATTTTCATTTTGGAGTTTGGAGATATTTAGCTTTGCTTGATTGTGTAGTTCAATGTAGGCTATAATAAGTGTTTTTAGTTTTGTCACGGTTTGTCGTTCATATATTCACTGAACAATATGGAGGATGAAAATGAAAAGGTAGCATTTGAAAGTGCTTAAATATTATTTGTTTTCAACGTTGGGTCTGTTCACTCGTATTGCTCTCCTTGATGAAGATATCGGGATCTAAATCGAGAAGAAAAATCGATATTGCATAATATCTTGGGGTCGCTGGGATCCCCCTCGCAAAAACAACAGCGTGCAGACGAGGTGGCCGACACACAGTAGTGACTAGTGACTACACACTCGGTCTGACCCCGGCCTCGACCTTTTTCACACTTGACCGGCGATGACCGGATCCATAGCGTGGCGTGGGGAGACGAGGTCGACCCTCCGGTTCATGCACGGCGGGGTCATCTCGCTGACTGCTCAGCAAAGGGGCGAATACACCACTACAATCCTTGTACTATTCGTCCTCATGCAAAACAAGCAACGATCTGCATAGCGGCCGACACAGTAGTAGTAGTAATAGTAATACCAACAGAAGCTTTGTGTAGTAATACCAACAGAAGCTTTGTGAAGAATCTCGTATTTGGGGGTTATGAACAGAAGAATAAGCTTGAGTAGATGCGCTTACCCCTGCGTTCGTTTATACCTATTTGGTTCAATTTGTGGGTTAACGGTAAAATCGAAGAGATTAATGTTGAGACAGCAGCACGCGCTACTTAACGCCGCCGAGATTTTTACATAACGTTATAGAAGTTTTCCTGCTTCAGACCCTATTACCTACACTCATGACCTCTTCAGCCTTTATTGCAATGGATTTTCCTCAGGTTGCTTTTATTTAGATTTTACAGAGTGTCGCTTAAGTTAAAGAATCGAAAGCTGCACAAAGGCTTGTTTGGTGGCGGTTGGAAGACTTTTACAAGCTTCAGCCATATTTTCTGTTGAGAAGAAAAAAAAAGAGGCAAGGTCAAGGCCGCGGAGTATCTTTTTCCCCACCAAATTCGCGCGCTTTATTTCACGAGTTCTCTCTCTCTCTCTCTCTCTCTCTCTCTCTCTCTCTCTCTCTCTTCCCTTCTCTCTCGTCTGTCTAGCTATCTTTCTACCCATCCATCCACCTACCCACCCACCCATCTATCTATCTATCTATCTATCTATCTGTCTGTCTGTCTGTCTGTTTTATCTATCTATCTATCTATCTATCTATCTATCTATCTATCTATCTATCTGTCTGTCTGTCTGTCTGTTTTATCTATCTATCTATCTATCTATCTGTCTGTCTGTCTGTCTGTCTGTCTGTCTGTCTGTCTGTCTATCTATCTATCTATCTACCGTACCTCAACTGTCTGTCTATCCATCTATTCAATTCCCCATCTTTTGTTTATCCTCAAAACTACTTTATCTGATGTTACCCCCAAACAGTAAGGTTTCTCTTTGCATGCCTACTTTTGTCTCGACACACGCGAATTGGGCTCAGTGGCGCTCGGTAAGTGAATCAACAGGTCAACACACAACTACCCGTCCTATGTTAATTAAAGGATTGTCATCAGCATGATTAGATGTTTCGGCACCCTTGTTAGCGCCCCTTTTTGCCCCCAACTTTTGGGGGAGGTGTGTGTGTGTGGGGGGGGGGGGGGGGGTGGTGCGCCCGCCTTCAGACGAGGAGGTCCCGGGGTCGAATCAGGGGTGGTTCACAAGGATTTGTCGGAGTTTTCATGGCTCCGACCCCCGTGTTATCGGAGATGGACGTAAAATACGGAGGTCCTTGGCAACGAAATCTAACCAAACCCCGTCTCTTAAATGACCTTATAGTGTTGAAGGGACGTAAAACTGGCAACCAAACCTAGCGGAGGCCCTGCCTCGTAAGTGACCTTACAGTGTTGCATGGAGTGTTAAACCAATACCAAACCAAACCCACCGGGCCCCCCCCCCCCCCCACCTTTCAAATTACATTAACATAACTGCATCTATTGTTGCTCATATCGTTCGCAAATTGTTCAAACGTGCGAATATCGCTTTAAAAAAATACATGTATTTGTTTTTTTTATGCGTATGTAATTACATGTACATGTATAGGACTTTTGTTCAGGCCTAATATATTTTGCATGTGCTAAATTGAAATGATTGTTGTTTGCTTGGTGTTTAAAATATAAAAAAATAAAAAATTTTAAGGCAATGAACTGCACAGTTACATTATGTACGTACATTCATAGTGCTAAGAAAAGAGACTGGCGCTGTGGTGTAATGGTTAGGCTCTTCGCGAACGCGGACGTTCTTCGTTGTTTTTTTCTTCTCTCTCAGCCCTGACAGTGACAGGCAGGGTCGAAATAGCGCGTCTCCTAAATGACCTTACAGCGTTGCAGGGGGTGTGAAACTGGTAACCAAACTAAAAATATGAAACATTAACGTGTTTTTATCCTCTCATGAAAGGTTAAATTGTCCCTGTTAAAGACATCTTTTCGTTGAGTGTCGACGCCGTGTAGCAGGCCGTTCACTAGGGTATAAATTATGAAGCGCACTGTGTTAAGGAACTCAATAAAATTTCTGGCGTTTATGGTGTAATTGTTAGGCTCTTCGTCTGTCACGCTGAGAACCGGAATTTAAGGCCCACCATCTTTTCGCCAATTTACGTCAATAGATTTGGCTCCGGTATCCCCGTCTCTCCTTTATGACACAAACAGTTGTGAGAGTCACAATACTTAACCATAATTCAGTTGACATGGTACATAGTGGTTTAATGAAAAAATGGAAAACCTGCAATGTGGGTGAGATGAGCAAATTTTCGACAGAGACTCTTTACAAACTCTTTGGAATCCTTTGGGATCCCAGATGCTAGTATCTCTATTGGAGAGCCATTTTCATCGTCGTCCTTAATGATATTCTCGGTTGCGTCCTTTTCAGCCCGGGTTGGCCCCTGACAGGCAGTGTCGAATTATGAATGTACAAGTGGTCTACCTCTTAAATTAATTTACAGTGTTGCAAGGAATGATCGTATGGCCAAGACGAACTACCCGTTACCAACGACTCATTAAAGATGGAAAATGAAAGCTGAAATTTTGAAATTTTGTTTAAGTTTTTCTTTTGTTTTGATAGTCTTTTGAAGTCAAGTATCTTTCTTAATGTGGGAGGCGTCAATGACCAAGCGGTAGTGCTCCTGCCTTCAGACGAGGAGGTCCCGGGTTCGAATCCGGGGAGGTTCACCGGGATTTTCCCCAGAGATTTCATGGCTCCGACCCCCGTCCTATTGGAGATGGACGTAAAATTCGGAGATCCCGCCTTGTTATTGACCTTACAGTGTTGCATGGGGCGTTAGACCAGAACCAACCAACCTAACAAACAATTTTTCATGTTGAAATTAATGTATGAATCATTTACTGGTGCGGCTCTTTCGAGATGAATAAGCAAAATGTTATGTCACATTAAACGCATGAGGAGAGCGAATGAATCCGAATTCATGCTGGGAATGAAAAAAGAAGGGAGAATGCAGGTCGTGTTTTAATGAATAGCGTAGAAACCCGAGGAGCAGGTTTGGAGTAGCAGTAAAGAGGTAAAGACATTTCGACTGTGCTACAGTGGAGTCCGCTTAAGGTGACACCACAGGGGATACAAAAATTCAGTCACTTTAAGCAAATGTCCCTTTATCAGAAATCAGAGGAAATAATGGATGTAACCCCCCCCCCCTCCCTTCCCTACTATAAAAGCCAGAGTTAACTCCTACATTAAAAGACAACCCTCCAAAACCCAACCCAGTGAAACAATACCGTAACAGTGTAGTGCGAGGTGTGAGTGAGATGGTATAAGTATGGATGAAGAACTAAACCAGAGAGTTGAAAAGGATGCAACCGGGAATATCCTAAAGGGCGATGATGAAAGTGGCTATAAAAATTACTTTTTTAATTGTGGGCAGGAGAAAAAGGGAGAGATTTTTAAATTTATTAATTAATTTTTTATTATTTTTTATTCTTATTTTTTTAATTTTTTTTTTTTTTTTTTTTTTTTTTTTTTGTTGGGGGGGGGGGGGGTACTGCGCTGTTGAATATACCGGTCTGATAATGATAGTACATGAACGGAGTGTCTGAAAAGCAGAGGCTTGAGCAGAGGGCTTTGGTTACGATTTACGACTGCTGGGATGTGTGAAGTTTTCAGGGGCGTGTGGTCAAGGAATTCTGGTGAAAGGCAGACAAAGGCAGTGTTGTGGCAGAGAGAAGATATTTGGTAATCTTATCCGAGATTCCAAGTCACCTTAAGCGAGGTTTCAATACAAAGAGATAGAGGGAAGATAATAATGACTAATAATTACTGCATCTATATGGCGCATATCCCCGCTTGAAAGCAGGCTCTATGCGCTTTACAATAAATTATTACCCCCAGCAGACCAGGTCATTCAGAAACCTTCTCAACTTCCCGAATACAGTGCAAGCTGCCATTTTACAAGCGCACTAACATACGGACAAGATCGTTCACTGTCTATAGCCGGGTACCCATTTACACCTGGGTGAAGTGAGGAAAATTCGTGTAAAATGCCTTTCCCAAGGACACAACGATGGCTGGGATTTTGAAAAATGGTCTCGTTAACCAGTATGTCACCTTATCCGAGGTGATCTTAAGCGGACTCCACTGTATGTGCCAGCTGTACCCGACGTCTGCTCGGTGTCAACTCATGCGTAATGTCATAATGACCATTCCACATTTTTTACGTCTTGTATTACATGTATCATGTATTCTATTTTCCGAGGAAATATTTCATTTATCAGAGAGCTTTAACGGGTGCCGTGGTGTAATGGTAGGGCTCTTCGCCTGTCATGCGGAGTAAGGAGAAGTACTTAATTTGTAGAGGCGCCAGCTTTCAGCTGTTTTAGCATTACCGAACGGGGTGATGCAGGAGACCCGAGTTCAGTCCCCGAGCGCGGACGATCTGGTTTGTTGATTTTTTTTCTCCTGGGATTTTCTCCCTCTCAGTCCGGGTTGGCCTTGACAGGCAGGGTCGAAGTGGTGGCCTTACTGTGTTGCGGATGACGTAAAACTGGTAACCAAGCCTAACCAAGAAAGCTCGCTATAACGATAATGAGAGAAGAAACAAATCTCTGGTGCCCGATGGCAAACATGAGGAGGCGAGTGATTACGCTGAAGAGTCTAGTTGTTACGCTGCCTGACTCGTGATTGGAAGGTTGTAGGTTCGAATCCCGGCTCGAGCCCGACGTCTTGATACTGTATTTTTTCTGACCCTCTTTATTCAAATCTTGAAAGCGTTTTTTAACAGGAAAGAAAGCTAAAATCACAATTTTTTCACCAATTTGTAGGACCGAACAAGCCCCTGAATATGATATGTATATATTTTAAATAAAGCTCTTTAGGAGCAGTATATATGTATCCTAGAAGTGAGCCATGGAGTTAACTTGCCTCACATATAATGAAATGTTATGATTTAATGGCATCGGTAGTCTAGTGGGTGGGCTGCCGGACTCATAATCGGAAGATTGCGGGTTCGAATCGCGGCTCGGGCCGACGTTGCTTCCTTGGGAAAGGCATTTTACACGGATTTCCCCTCTTCACCAAAGTGTGAATGGGTACCCGGCTATAGACAGATCTTGTCCGGATCTTGTCCGTATGTTAAGTTAGTGTTTAGTTTGAGCGCTCGTGAAATGGCTGCTTTCACTTTATACTTCCCAGGAAGTTTAGAAGGGAGTGACTTTGTTCAGCCGGGGTAATAATGTCTGTAAAGCGCATGGAGCCGGTTTTGGAATACTATGCGCTATACAAATACAATCCATTATTATTATTTAATATGTGTAATTTATAAGCCATCCTTCTCCGCATGTATTGTAAACAAAAACATTTTTATTTAATGATGTCTTGGGAGCTTTTATTTTTTTTCATGTAGGAGCTTATTCGAGAATAATTAGACCTACATGTCATTGTATACGTTGGCTCTTTTAGTTTAAATTAACTAGTTTTGCTGAGAGTGATAGAGTTAGATCCATAAACTTCAACGAGACAATATTAAGCTCAAATTGCCCAAAAGTGATTGGGCAAATGTGGAATGACCCCATTTAATGTGTTTTTGTCAATTTGTGTTTGTACTTGTGTTTTCTTGTATGTTGCGTGCGTGGGCGAGACGGTTTTTTTTTTTATAGGGTGCAGATGGGGATCGTTGTAAAAATCTGTGCACAACCTTAAAAATTACCTATCTGCCCTGTGGTGTAATGGTTAGGCTATTCGCCAGTCATGCGGAAACCCAAATTCAATGCCGATTGCGGACAATTTTCCGTCGTTTTCTTTTCTGCTGGGATTTTTTCCTCCCAGCCGTGGTTGACCTTGGGCCGAAGAAGCCCGTCCTTTAAATGACCTTTCAGTGTTGTTGGGGACGTAAAACTATTAACCAAACAAACAAATGATATGCCAGCAGGACCAGCGAACACTTGTTAGGTTAATCGACTTTAGGCGGAGCGTCCACTAACCTGTTTTGTCAGTTGCAGGCCAGGCTCATATTTATATATCATATATACACGTGTAGATGAGCCTGGCCTACAACTGACAAAACAGGT
>JAUKPP010049175.1:0-16812 GCA_032273245.1 Phyllaplysia taylori | reverse complement strand
AAATCGGAGCCATTGACTGACTCGCTACCCGTTCGCTGATTTGCGGACGCAGGTGCGAACCGTCCGTTGACTTGCAAGACATTGAAAAAGCGAGCCCGACCCAGCTCTATGTGAAAGTGAGGGTACAAAATCTTATTTTTTTCTGTCTTGTTGAAATAGCCCTTTCTTCAGTGCCACTGTAGCAGAAATAAAAATGTTAAAAACCAAAGCACTGGAGGAAATCCATTTTTTTCTTTTGTGCTTGTGAATTTGATGTCAAATTGTTTTGATTTTTTTTTATGTTGTAAAGTTTATACAACAGCTTTAATAGGATTTACTTTCTACAGCCCTAGCAACACTTGAAGGTCGTTTAACTTTAGAATCAAGACCTCCGATGAATTCTTAGCACTTTGTAGTCACACAGCCAGGAAGACAAAGAACCCTCCCGTCACATGCAGCCAGCCGTGACACGACTGGGCTTCTCGGGCTGGCGCATATATGCGCCAAGTGACTACAAAGTGTTAAGGGTGCTAGTGGAAAGCTTCTTCGTCTCAAAATTGAAAAGCCAGAGTATGCTTATGTCACGTGGGTTTTTTTTATAGAGTTTTTGTGACTCCAACCCCAGTTGTTCTGAAGATAATTTTAAAACTGAAAGGGCCCATAATGTCATGATCATTCCATATTTGCTCAACTCATATTTTGGGTAATTTCAGCTTGTTGTCTCATTAAGATCCCTGAATCTTTGTGTAACTAAAATACTCTTTTTAAAAACTCACATATATATAACAGCTTTTTATTACGCAATGCTTTGTGAGAGAAAAGCTCATCTCGTTCATAAGATAAAATTGTTTTCGTTTTTTATTCTCAAAATAAATTGTGATTTGGGCAAAATATTGAAAGATCATGTCGATAAGTCCTGGGAGATTATACAATTGTAAGGTGTGTTACAACAAAAGCAAACCACGTCCATCTCTGAAAGTGAAAGTAATGGGCAAGGGCAGAGGAATGACAGTAAAACAGAAATTCACAGGTAACAAACTAAACATAAGTCCAGGACTTGCACATTCTGAGTTTGGCACATCACAAGCTACTGCGCTACAGACTTGCCTCGCCGCTAGCCTCTGTGATGTAATGGAATTTGATTCCCTTGTTAGCCCAAAGTTTCCATCTCTCTGTTGAGGTGTTGTTTCCCCCCTCAGCCCAGGTTGGCCCTGACAGGCAGGTTTGAAATGGCCTGCCTCTAAAATAACCTTTGTGTTACAAGGGGCATAAAACCAAACTAAATTAAGACTTCACCCTGCGATCTATTGCTTTTGGTGGGTACGTAAAATTCTCTACCAGCAATGGGTAGTCTTTTTGCCTACATACAGAGGACAGGAAGTTTAAGACTTACATTGGACAGTTAAAAGATTATCTCCTCTGCTCATATGTAGCGTCCCTCTCAGCCCAGGTTAGCCCGAAGTTGTCTCTTTGATGACCTTCCAGTGTTACATGAGGCGTTTTAAAAAATCACAAAACATTTTTGAAAATTAAATACCTTGTTTTTTATTCACCCTTTTTTATGCTGTCTTGTGCTTTAAACACGGCTTCAATAGATCACAAATTTAGCATAGTTTCAACAAAAACTCCAAATGACAAAGAAGACATGATCTTATCACAAATTTATTCATAAAAAGGCAACTCACATCGAAGTAGAAATGTGGTGAAGTCTACGCTCTGACCCAGTGTAGCTCCACGCAGTGTAGTTAAAGGCATGGCACACATGAAACACCGTTCTCAAAATAACACACATTGAAGAGTTGCAGCACAATAATCATTCATCCCTGCTCTCATTTGCCTCACACACTACATGGGATAGGCACAGTATCACACAGTACGTCTTGGAACTCTTACACACCATGACCCTGGAGTGATTCGTGTGTTAGGTACAAGAAGAAAGATAAAAAGTCGTATCCGTATTCAACATGAGCTGACACTACTATAAGCTTAAGGGAATTTGCTGGGGGCATTTTAAAAAGCCTGAACATTCACAAACACTTGAAAGTTATCAAGTATACTTGTAATTTAAGTAGCAGGACATTTAAAATTTTAATGTTGATCTTCATAAAGCCGCCCAGCAAGCTAAACCCATGACAAAAGAAGGACATTTATTTTAATTTTTTCAAATTTAAAGTATATTTGTGAAGAAAGCCCAATTGAGGGGATGGTTCTGATAACTGATAATAGTTTGTTTTTTTAATAATGTTCAATGCTCCCCAAGATTGAGCTGTTTACAAAACCTCAAGGAGGGAGAGGAGAGTCAGATAGAGGAAACAACAATACCAACATTAAACTTTTATGGATGATACAAGTTTTATACTAAAGTAATTTAATAAACTTGTGCGCCTTCTCACCATTGGGAGGAACCACACGAGCCCACCGAAGCTATTTATAGCTCCCAAAGCCACAAGTAGAACAATTTTACTTACGACTTTCATTTTGCATCAAAGTTGTACATACAGTAGGATTATAAAATATACGTGTATAAATCTACATGGCTTTTGAGAAATTTTCAGTCACCTTGTAAATCAATCACAAATTGTGAACAAAATCCTATGGCCCAATGCATGAACCTGATAATAAGCATTCTGTAAAAAACAACCCAATAACCGGTATCTTTGTGATTCCTAAGTCAAAGTAAATACAGAGTAAATACAAACAAAAAAAAACAAGCATGAAATGAATGTACTTAACTTACACAGATAAAGAGAAAAGAAATAGGGATTCTCTTAATTTTTAGTTAAGCCCTTTTCAAGTAAAAAGTGTTGTTTCTATTTCCTTCACTAATTATTTTCAACATCAAATTTGGATTTAGCATAAAAGTATACAAGTGCAGTAGTTTAGAAGTTTCAACAACGAGATAGTAGCCTACATAACCCTTTATTCTACAACAAGTAATTACCAGGTTCATGCACAATGTGCTGACACATGTGAACAAGGAGGATGAAATGCATTCTAAAAGTCGAATATATGCAGAGATCACTACAGTCGAGTTGTGTAAAGGAGTAAAATACAAATATCTTCACTATGTACAGTTACAATGCATTCTAAGAGGCATGACAATCACAACACTTGAACACAGGCAATCAATAAGTCGTCATGACAACGGTTTTGATCCTTTGTGGTTTCTTCTGTAGCTATAACATCAGGCTTGCCAACCTTTATGAATAATGTCTCAGGGAATTCTAGACTTCAAACCTTGACCCTGAAAATACAGCCATCTTTATCAAGTTTTGTTAAGTGTAATAAATGTTTGAAGTAGAGAGAAATCTGTGAACAGGCAGCAATGTAATATTGAAAGTGCATTCCATATGGTCGCATTTGGAAAATATTAAGTTGGCTTCTCATAATCTCAATCCCAAACATCACAACTGTTTGCCCTGATTACGACAATTCTACTTATAGAACGGATGGGGTATCAAAGTTTTCCCATATTTCTGATCTTATTCTCAGAGGACAAAATTTCCTTTCTTTAGCTCATGAAAAGTTGGCAAGCCAGTTGAGTAACATCATTTGTGATGCAGTTAACTTAAAAAGAAAATAATGACATTTCACATAAAATAACAAGTCAACCCCTGTGAAGACAAAAATGAACAACAAAAGCAGTGGACAGAGCAGACTAGCTAAGAGCATGATATAGATATCTATGTTCATATTTTATATCCTCAATGTATTATTTGACAACTTGACCATGCATACAAATGACAACCCAGATCACTTCCAAGTTAAGCTAAGCAAGGATGTGCTTAAGTCTAAAGCTCATTAGATATTCGAATCATATCTGCAGATTTGACCACATGTGAGAAGCCATTTTTCCTCTTCAACTATTAAATATGATTTTTATCCCCTGCATTCCCTTTCAGTATGTGCAGGCTATAAAACATATGTCAAAGACAAAAAGTGCGGCCATTTCTATTGACAGGCTCTCAAAGTTTGTAGCCATACTTGGGCCATTTTAGACCCGGCGTTTTTGACAGAGCCAATCATTGGCCATCGACACACACTGCGTTACATGGACAAATGAAAACTGCACGATCAATGACCTTTGTGCACTAGGCTGTTTGGGCTTGAAACTTAAGTCATCGAAGAGCAGCCAAAAGCACAAAAATAATATGTGCATGGCAAGGCTAGAGCTGAACTTCATGACAGGTGGATGTATCCATCGTTATCTCACACAAAAAAATCTAGAAATATCTTCAGATTTGTTCTCTGCTTTGTATTAATTCTGAGCCTCAAGTCTGCAGTCTGTTGTTTCTTGAGGAGAATTTTTATTTTGGAATATATATGTCTGTCCCTGTTGCACACAGGCATGTATCTCTGTGCTATGAGATCACGACAGGCTTTCATGTGGTGGATTCCAGCATGTTACAAGAAACTGCCACTGCACTAAAATCTTTTCTAAATAGTGGAAACATACCAAACTGCTTCACCATGACATGAAGTTTCACATTCACAGCCCTCAGCACATCCACAGATCCTCGAGAGTTCTATTGGCATCTGTCTGCCTTGCTTGAAAAGCCATGATAATTTTGCTCCATCAAGATATCGTTACTGCTTCTTCTGCATCCTAGAAGATCTACAGTGCAATGAAAGTCCCTGCCACTTACACATTGTTGTCACTAGGTGTACATCTAGATATTTACCGAAGACTTGGAAACGCTGCTACAAACTAAAAAAAACACCTTTGTTTTATCACCATTTCCTTTCTAAAGGTGGTGAAAAAAAGGTAAAAGAAAATCCACCTTTTAATATTTCTTCAGCTCAATATTTTTAACTTGTGAGTGTGGCACTGACTTTCAAATTACCTGTGATGTAGCAGTAATTATTATTGTATGATTGCATATGAGTGAGGATGGATGTGTCTGTACACATAAGTAAATAACATCATATATTCAATCATAAAATCAATTCAACGGGACTTAGAGCGAACTAAAAATAGCTGAGATCAATGTCAAGGAGGCATTCCGCCAGGACGTAGTTTTGCCCGCTGGAGGACCTGTGTCCTTTTCCGTCGCTCAACTGCCTTGTTTCCCACAGTCTGTCGCAAGGCTGGCAAACTGACATTCTCCCTGATGTAAGCAATTTCAGGTCTGCAGAGAGTACAGATCGGATGGTAAAGTGAGCAAATTGAAATTTACAGCTATTATCACACACTGACTCACAAAATAACAATTTTTTTTGCTTCTGCTTTTCTAAACAATACTTCAATTCATAAACTGTATTGGTCAATAGCTTTGTATTATTGGCAAGACCTTAAAACTTTCAATCATATTGTGAAAAACAACAACTGGGCATTCAAATTATAGTTTTGAATTAAGGCTAGGCTAATTTCTTACTTGGGTGGAGAATGTGCTTATTTCCATTATATTTTCAGGCTTATAAGTTCATTTCGGCAACCCACAGCACAGGGGAATGCATTAAAGTAGTAATAAAATTATTGAAAGCTACACTAAGATCAAGTTCAAAGTTGGAATTAAACAACGTTAGTCTTTGAAACCTTCGAGTTCCCATTTACATGAAGTTAAGGAGCAAAAATATTCTAATAAAATCTTAAGAAATGACTTGTATCCAATCAGTCCTACATTTGTAATTGAGATAATGATTCTACTCTTGCACTCACAGTTTTCTGGAGGGATTTTTGAGAGGTATTCTGGGCAAGCTGCCGCCCTTCTCCTCCTCCCGGCGGTCATCTTCAGCCACATAGGCCTTGGCCATGAGGTAAGCATCCGGCGTCCACTTGTGTGAGTACAGGACGTCGCGCAGGTCGAGCTTCAATCTGTCCAACTGGACAGGAGGAGGAAAAAAGTGGATTGAGATATGGAATGAGCTTGCATATTTTGTTGAAGTTGACAGTGCCATCAACACCATTATCAGATCATTTAACTTTTTGTTGTCATTTGCATGAAAACAGTATTGGTAGGAATCTCGTACCAATAATACCAAATATCTTTGATGACTATCACTGGGAAGTCCATTGTTAGGCTAGGCTACCTGAATTTTATATTCATTTATATAAAAAAAACTTGAACATGTAGTAAGCATCTAATCCTATATTCAACCTTCTTTTCTCTTGTCTAACAGATAAAACTAAAATTACATTTGTGCCAAATAAATATTTATCCTGTGTGGGTTATTCTACGAAATGAATAAACTTTAGTGACAAAACTAAGAGAACAGCAGAAATTCTCTGAGTTTAAGTTAACAGTAACAGCAAAGAAGTTCATTACCACATATCTGTCGTTATGGTACCATAAAATATATGTCCATATTATATAAATGACAACAACATTTTTCTTGTGTATAATTTTAACAGACAGATCTTATAAGTTAAATGACAGTAAAGTGGAGCGTCCATTTATGAACCTGTGATTTTACAAAAAATATAGACAATTACTCTAAAAGTTAAAGAAAGTCAAGGTTGTCACTGATAATAGCCGCATAGAATAAGACATTCTCAACCTCGTGGTTCTGTTGGTCGTTGACTTGTTGTAAGTGTTTGATGATGGCGTGACACTGCTGGAGACTCAGGGGCTGACCATTGGCCTGGATGGGCGGAGAGCCCGCAGCGATTTGCTCCGCAGTCTCAGTCAGTCCCATGTCCCCCTGGTTCATCTCATACTTGAGAGCATCAAAAGCACCTTGCCTGTGGGGTGGGGTAGAAATGTTCGTTGGTGTACACTGTATCGTATGATGATGTATCACTTCAACATTTAGCCATAAGAGTGATACACTAATTGGATGAGACACATAAAGTAAAACGCATAACATTTTGGACCTTGTCTTCATAAGCAGTATGACAATTTTCTTTAAAAAATTTAAAAAACACATACAATGCTGTTATATAACTGATGCTTCTGTTCTTGCTCACCTGGAAGAATTGTAACCATGCCAGACAGTAAACATACATTTATACTAAAGGTTCATTTCCATGAAAGCCATTATGCTATTGACTGAACTAACAGAGCCCCTAAGCTGAAACTGTTTGGGATTTTTAATGAGAGGGTGGGGGCGGGGATATTTTTAACAAAAAATACCATGGCAGCAAACTTTTTTAAAGGTCTTAAACTGCCTCGCATGTCATCAGACAGTCCAGAAACACCCAGACTACCTGCTGCCTCATTTTAACAAAAAACATCTCACTGTCTCTTCCGCTGTTCCTCTGCCTGCTCCAGTAACTGGGTTAAGTATTGGTTCTTGTTGCGCGTTTCTCGGAGCGCATGCTTCAGTTCTTTCACTTCCTCCTCTAGAAACACAATTTTCATTTCATCATTCTTGTCACTCTCTGCGGATAGAAAAAGAAAGGAGTGCATTGTTTGGTTTGGATTTTGTTTTACTGCCTCTGCAACATTATGAGACCATATAAAAGGTGACACCTGTCATGTAAATGTCCACTCTTTTTCTTCTTCTGCCTTTGTTTGTTTGTTTGAGGTTTTACGGCTCCATCGACACTATAAGGCCATTGCGGCGCCAATGTTCTACCTTCTTTTGGTCATGGCTGTAAAACTGTCTGATGGATGAGTTCAGTCGTCAGGTATAGGTGGTGTCATTAAAACCTATCTTACAGTAAACAGCGCATGTAATGTCCATTTTCAGTGCAACATTGCAAGCACATGGTGAGGTTCAATCCTAAGATCTACATGTTCCGATGAGCCCATTATTGCTACACCACAAAACTGATACCCAAAAAGAGACCATTAGATTATAAAATATTGTGTGGCGCACAGTGTAAAATGCAAGTTCATGAATGCTCTTGTCTGTCAAAGTGCATCTAAGGGGAATGTTAGGTATTGGGAATGCTGACAATAAAAGCAGCAAAACGGTGCTATAATATTCCTCTTCCGGATGTGTGGCAACGTTCATGTAGTAATTGAACTGGTTATGAACTGATACTTTTTTATTCCTCACCTTTCAACAGTTAAGCTATAGCAACATTGATTTTGTATGGTGTATTCTGAATTTAATATTAGGCCCTCACATTCTTGGCAATGTGGCAAACTAAGTCCAGGTATTAAGAGGTAAGCTACCAAAGAATCTGTAAAGAAATTATTTATTGCTTCAAATGCACACTGAATGGTCCTGATACTTTCATATTTACACTAACCTTTGCTTTTCTCTGGTTCATCTATCAGTTTTGAGTACGAAGATGCTGAGGATGCGTCACCTAAAAGGGACAAAATTGATCTATGTAGTGTGATTGGTAGAACACAATATTTCATCAGAATTTGAAGGTGTAGATCAGTGTTGATTTTGCAGGACATTGCCTGCAAAAATACAAATTACATGTAATAAATCCGACAACTGTGTAATTCTTTGTGGTTGTAATGACAGAAAATGACCAAATGGAACATCAATTTGAAAGCCGCTGATGGCATCAAATGTTCACTCATCATCATCATCATTGCCTTTCTCACCCTGGACCAGGGTATAGGCCACAGGCAAATCATTCTACTTTTCCCTATGTTAGCTAAGGTTCTTGATAATATCCCATCTCTTTCCACTTTTCTGAAAAATTCTCACTCAACTCTTTTAAAAACTACAACTTCAACATTAGGCTGATTGCTGGGAAAATACATAAAGTTGAGAAAATCTGCAGATAGGAAAGTCTTCGGAAATTAAACATTATTTTTTAGTTTTGTAAGAAAACACAAACAAAAAAAAACAAAAAAAAGAAAATCAGTAAATCAGAAAATAGACGGACAAAAAGAGTAATTAATTCTCATAGGTATAATTACTTACCTTGCTCTCCTCCCTCTGCATCTCCTCTTTCTCTCTTCTCTCTTTCTTTCTCTTCCCGCATGGCTTTAGCAGCTTTCTGACTCATCACAATCTTGAACTGAAGCTCTGGGGAACAAAGGGGAAAAGGGAAAACCCATGCGACAAATTTACCAAATTCGTTGTGCACAAGAGTAATATATATGTAATAAAAACAAGTCCTATGATTATAAAATTTATGGCATTTCTACATTTTATGTACTTGCTTGTCAACTATTGGCTCTCTGTGCTTTGAAATCGTGTACTGCCTTAAGTAGACCTAACAATAGGCTCTCATTTAGCAAAAGTGAAATTAAAGGAATTACCTCTTCAAGTCTCCTACAAATAGTTTCAGAACATGAGAATTTTATTTTGCTTGAACCTTTTGAAATGTAATGTCTAGTCTTGAAATGCTTCTTGATTACAAACATAATTGTTCATCATATCTGTCTCATTCCTTCAACACATCTACATGTACCGGAGCTGTGGTGTAATGGTTAGGTTCTTCACCTATCATTCAGAGGACCTGAGTTTCATCCTGATCATGGATGATCTGCGTTCTTTTTGCTCTCAGTCTGGGCTGGCCCTGACAGGCAGGGTTGAAGTAGCCTGTCTCTTAAATGGCCTTACAGTGTTCCAACTGGTAACCAAACCAAGATAACCAAAAACACCTATGTTTTGATGATAATCAATGCAAAGTTTACAATCACTTCTTTTCCACAATGTTGAATACTTTGCCGCATCCCTGCTGTTGCTTGCATCGAGGAGATTTAAGTTTCATCATGGCACAAGCCATGTATAAAAAAGTCTTGGGGGCAAAAAGTTTATCTTTAACTTAATGTAAAAAAAACCAGCACTTTTGTGTGTTGCACAAAGAGCCCAATTATTTGAGATATTTTACCTTTATTTTCTTTTTTGAGGCTTTCCACTTCCTCATGTAGAGAGTGGAGGACATCAGAATGTTGTTGCCGCAGAAACAACAAACTGCGCTCCAGGTACTGGATCCTCTGAGATGGGTTCATCTCCATGACAGATAAACGTTCATCGTCCTCGGCTCCGGTATTCAAGGACTCACCCAGATCCATGTTGAGCTTGTGATCTTTGACAAATGGTTTTGGATAACGAGCCTGTCCAAAGTTCAAAATCATCATCAGACACTTTTATAACGAGTCTTTACACTCTCTCAAGTATTAAATATTAATTTTTTTTTTCTGTTTAAAGAAGTAACGAAGTTTTAATACCTCTGATAAGGAGCTTGCCCTTCCAATGTAACTACAATGGTTGATAGTTATAAAATGATTAAATAAAATTTTCCTGAAAACTCTCTGTACCATTTTTCGAAACCAGAACCAGACTCAGAACCCTTGTTACAACCTAAACAGTTGAAGACGTCTTAATCCAATCACTGGCAGGTAGTCATGGTAAAATGCCCTTCACACATTCTGTGATCAGATATTAGACTATGGAAGCAAAATGTGTTAGTGGGAGCCTTTCTACTTTTCACTAGCCTACCAAAAGCACCATGGAGTAGCTGTCATGTGTTTTTCAAAGTAATCCTTTCAATCACAATTTCACAATTACTCGGTCTATTTACATGAAGTTAGTGCAGAGAATATAAATGAGTATCCTTGCCTTTTCGAATTTTTGGTGGTATACAAACATAAATTGGCCAAAGCATTTGGAGGAAAGTGACAATGATCTCAAGACATCAAATAGTTTTAATTTACATTCTAAAAGTGAATATTGTTTATAGTAGCAAACTCGGTTTTCATATCAGAGGAACCAGGATAAACAACTTTCAGCATATTCATCAAATTAATAAAAGGAATGACAAAAAACTTCATATAACGCATATCACCGTCCTTAAAAGATTTGGAGCCAAGGCACTTTATAAGAAAAATTTAGTTAACAAACAAAAGATACAAATCTCAAAACAAGCTGCAACTAAAAAGTAAACAGCTACCAATTGTTTTGTAAGTGCTGGATTCTTTTTGGCAAAGCAGCCTCTCCTAGGTAGAATTAGAATCTACCTGGTACTGGCATTTCATTCTTTGACCATACAACAGTACTTCCTTTTATAGACAGCTTCTTCACAGTGCCTTTGGCATAACTAATCCCTTAGCCCTTGACTAAGAAAAATAGAAAGAGAGGAAAATAACAGATAAACAGATTGCATTTATATAGTGCAATTACCTGCTCGAAAGCAAGCTCTATGCGCTTTACAATCAAAGAAAACAAATTGAAAACAAATTGTGAAAGAAAATGAAACAATCAAGTTCACAGGACTGTGGGAACTGAATCAAAACTTTAAAATGATCTTATACCTTTCCAAATGTATGGAACGACTGCGTAGGAATTTAATACCCCACTTTTCTGTTCCCCTTTGAGTGTGTGATTAGCAACCTCTCAGCAATTGAATCTCAGTGCTTAATTGAAACAGTGAGGCATTTTGTTCACGCTTGAAAGAAAAGGAATTTTGATGTGTGATTTCAATCTTTCCATATGACCACAGTGCTACTTTTGACTGGTTTAAAACATCTACCAATGAAATCGGAATGGAAACAAACACAATGTGTTAGCATTTTGATAGCTACATATGAAAGCAGTAATGTTTTGTTTATATATAGAAAAAATTAGAAGCTCTACAAAGAAATTATACAATTCCTATCTATATCATCCATGAAAATCATTGTGACATTGTAATTAATTGAGATAAAATATGGCAAGTATCCCTACTGAACATTTGGCTACAAATCTGTTTACTGGAGAACAAAAGAAAGAAAAAAGTCAGTGTCAAAACAAAAAAATTACTCCAGCCCAGTCAACTTTAGTATCCATTTTTAAAAACCCACAGAAATAAACACAAAAAAAGAATAAAAACCTAAACCTCATTCCAAGTATTCAAAAAGAGACTAATTTTTAGCCTTCTCTGGGGAAAGTATTCTGAAATCTGGTCTGAGAGTCTACTCATACTCACATGATTCATTTTCTCATCTGTGGGAATGAATCATACCTCATTGAACATAATTGAATTGTTGCAAATTGCCTGCATATACATGTATATGGCTTGTCTTAACAGTTGTATTTTTTAGTCAAATTTCAATGAAAGTAATCATTCATAGACTGTCTGAAACATGGAGAGGAGAAGAAATCTCTAGACTGAAGTGGTACTGAGAAAATCCATGCGTTTTTTCATTTTCAAGATGTAGATAAGGAGATGAGTGGCTTTCCAACGGAGATGGTATTGTGAGGGATCCAATCAGATTCATACAGAGTGGTGATATTAGGGGCATAGAAACATATAGAGAAAAAAAATCACGCACCACAACCTCAACCTTTCATATACATGTATATCCACCCCCACATATATTCTTCATTAAAATTTCATATATGGTTTGTTGAGGTTGTGGTGCATGATTTTTTTTTCTCTACATGTTTCATTTTCAAGGAATCATTATCCCATCAATCATATATTCCAGTATAGTTTCTGCTTGAGTTGTAGCCTATATCGAGTTGTTGTTTTGTTTATTTACTTGCCCTGCATTTGATTGAAAAGTATGCGAAAGTACAAATGACAATGTCGGATGATTTCTCCCCAGTGGAAGGGGTGGGTTGGTGGAGGAGAAAAAATACAGATAGAGAGTTAGAGACAGAGAAAGGGGAAGATGCAAAGACTTCATAGAGTGACCTACGCAGGAAAAAAAGTTTGAAACAAGGCAAAGAGGAATACAGCGTAATGAGGTAAGCATATTGTCATTTGATTTTACAGATACATCAGTGAAGAAAACTCACATAAGGTTGTAAAAAGTTTGTACAAGAATATCAGAACAATTGATCCAGGTTAAGGCCTGCATTGTTTTAAAACATGCAGAATAAAGACTGACAGTCAGACAATACATACAAAATATCGAGAGAAAAATTAGATGAATATCTAACCTTGTCTAACACATTGACACGAGACCACTGGGGCAGAGTGTTCAGTGGAGGCAACGGGTTGTTCATGGTCGACAGGTCTAATATCCGATCTTGGACCAAACCTGGTCTGATCATCCTATGATCTTGACCAAGAGGTCAAATTGTCACTGTCTTCCTTCAGTCCTGAAATTTTATTGCTGTGTAAGTGCAAGGTTTACTTAGTAAGGTCTTAGTCTTATTACACTTATATTGCTTAAACTTAAAGTGGTAAAAGAAGGAAATGCAAAATAAAAATGAATCAAAGACCTTTGTTAATCAGTGGCAGAAAAATTGAATTTGTTCCAAGCAGTGCTTTAAAGCAACAACAAAAAAATGAAAGCGTGATAATGAAATGTTTGATATGCATGAAGCAAAGGACACCCGACCATGAACCACAATCTGAAAAGTGAAAATCTGTAGTTCTGAGTTGTTTTTCATATAGAGGCGCCAGCCATTGTGGCTGTTTAGAAATTAAACCACAAGTGATAAATTATTCACTGAAAATAATCTTGTCTCCATATTTTTGTTATCGTTTCAACATTTCCCTTGTTTATTACTTGTTCTTCAATTACTTTAATAAATTATCTTGCAAAAGATTCGTATGATCTGTCATATATGAAAGATAGAACCTTACTACTAAAAGCTACAGATTAAGAGGTAAAACATTAATCAATTCTACATCAAATCTAATATGATAATAATAGAATACTAACAAAAGCATGCAGCCGACTCTACTGAGTTACCGAAATAGAGGCTTATCATTTAGACAATATATGCTCCCCGCTATTAATTGACATGCTAAGGTTCTTACGGATAACCTCTTTCTATTGTCTATTCTAAATTGAATAAGAAAAATTTCTTAGAATAAAATACAAAAGAGAATACATGAAGGAGGAATAAAGAGTGAATAAAATCATTCAATGAGGATTCTTTGCAATAGTACTCGCAGGTAACATCATTCCGAATCCTCAATCAGCCTTCATAACTATGCTTTACCTCCAAACTTAAAACTGAACCAGTGAATATTAATGTTTCTATAAATCTTTTATTCTTTTGCAAAACTGGGGTAGTTAAACATATAAACACTATAGAAAAGCAAAAACCCTTTACAGGAAAGTATGTTTGTCCAATTGATTTTGTTAACATCTTCTCACTTAGAAACTTAATCATGAATAATCCCACGCTAGATGCTCTCCCTTACCCTATTCATTCAAAAGATGCTTTTTAAATTATTCTGTAAAGAAAAAGAACCCATTCAGCATAAAATAATGTGAAGGCAGAAATAAGTCATGCACCCAGCTCAGGTCAGGGCTGAGATGTACATGTAGTTGTAGTGTAGAGTTGACAAGGATTGCAAAAGAATCTAATAATGCTACAAGGAAACTTTTCTTGCATAAAAGATATGAAGGCTACAAACAAGCTATGTCTTTTGCCACACTGATCTTAATTATAATTACACGTTTCAAACAATGATGTAATGTAAGGTGCATTATTCAATATTCAGTCAAGGCGAGTTAAGTTTGACTAGCAAATTACACACTCAACACAGAACTCTGTCGAAGCTCTACAACACTGGCATAGCCAAATTGAAATAGGCGTATTTTGTAGGCCTATCCTCCTATAGGCTATAGGCCTAGGCTATAATTATTCAAAATACAACATAATTTATCAGGACAAGATCTCTGACTACAAGCATGTATCTAAATCTAGACTAGATCAAGTTATAATCTGATCAGGTACCAGTTGTATGTTTTGTATTAGCATCTTTTCACACACGTCTCAATACCCAAGCGTATAATATAATAGTACTATTACTATTACTATTGTCAGTTCAGAGTCCCATCATCATCATCGTCATCGTGGTGATGGTGTGCTTAATCCCATGTCTCTTTGAAAAAACACTGAAGACAAATTAATCCTGAAACATGATCTGGCAATGAAGACTCTTAAAATTTCGATTGTTTAGACAGGTATTATGGATCCCATTATGAGATACACTGATACACAGAGTGAGCGTTTAAAAATGTAGGTCTCGCATTGGTTCAGCTCATTGTCATGCAAATTGCATAGATCTTGTTACTAACGAGGATAAACATAAAATCATCGCCAGCATAGTTTCGTATAGCACAATTTTCCTTTGAAATGAAACGAGATGTGTGTAAAGACAACATCATAACAATTAAAGAGACCAGAGTACCAAAAACGTCTCTCTGTTATCCCACATTCCTGGCACGGTCATCTCTCACCTGTCAAATGACTCGGTTGTCAATGACTCTGTCCGCCATGATTCTCTTGGCAAGGGAGTTAACTCAAGTCAAGTACTCGTTTCCGTTGCACTGTTTTCAAGTTGGTGCTTGCTACGGTTGAGTGGATGAAATTTTCCAAGGCTTTGTTTGCATTGCATTTTAAAACA
This sequence comes from Phyllaplysia taylori, assembly GCA_032273245.1. Lineage (NCBI taxonomy): Eukaryota > Metazoa > Mollusca > Gastropoda > Aplysiida > Aplysiidae > Phyllaplysia > Phyllaplysia taylori. The sequence continues at coordinate 1,676 of JAUKPP010049175.1, read as the reverse complement.
AAATTTTAAGGATTGTGCCCTCTTCTTTACTACATTTACTCGTATGTGATAACGAAAGAACTGAATGCGCAAACGAAAACGCATTTGCCTCCATGATAACCAAAGTTTTTGCCAATTGTTTACCCTCTTTTCGCGGTGACTGCAGATCACCAATGCCACTACTGACACTGACTTAGTGATCTAACTGAACTACTCCTACTGACATTATTAAAGTGAAACTGAAAAATGGATGCCCATCAGTTACATTCACTCATTCAGTGCCGGTGTTAAAATGAATAGACGACCCGAGAAAGAGGAAATCAGTAGAAAGACAGACTCTAATCAGTAGTAGAATTTAGAAACTGGGCAACGCATGATGAAATTATAATCAAGTTTATATTTCAAGGCCAAGGTAGGGAGTAGGCAGCCATCCATCAGCACCACCCCTCCCTGCTCCTGTGCCTGACCATTTCTGAAAGTGAAAGGGGTAGACTGGGCATAAAAAATTATTGTTTGTTTTAATAAGCAGTGGGTAACAACAACAAAAAGCAGCTCTAGACTCTAAGAGACAGGTCGAGATCATCACATAAATAATAAGTTTGTTTTGAATAATTTAAATCACTCCTCTCTTACTGTACTACACTGTGTAGTGTGTGGGCATCATGTCATTTTCCCACCACCAAGTGCCATACCAAAACCAGCTGCAGTTTAACCTTGGTGTGCCACTCACCACAAGGAATCTGGCAGCTCAGTTCCAGCACCCTCGTCCAATATTTGTGGAAAGAATCAGCGGTCAACATGCGATTCCTGGGAAGGTACCATCAAGGAAAATGGCTCAAGGCAAGTGAAGTTATTTTGCATCATATATAACTCTCTCTACTAAAACACACCTGGACTTTCATAGAGTCTAGGGTCTAGGTAGGTTATGTATTATACCACAAAAGTCATTGCTTTGGCTTCATGGTTTATTGTATAGCCTATGGTGAGATACCTCTGTGACAGTCTGTAGAGGCCTTTTCAAGTATGAATCAGTGAGTGCTTTAATTTGTTGAATAGTATTATAGTTACCGGCGTCTTTGTTGTAATGATTAAAAGTCCGCGCATCATGCGGAAGACCGGATTTCAATCCCGTGTGCGAACAATGTATTTTTTGCAGGGATTCATCCCTTTCAAACCTCAGCCTGGGCTGGCCATGACAGGCAGGGGCAGACATAAAACTAGAAACCAAACCAAACTAAAATAATCGTTTGAAAATTTAGTCTCTATGTTAAAGTTATCCTACTTCTATGCAAGAGTGTGCTTTGAGAGAATGGAAGTTGATGAAACAGATGAAAGTTATAGCTGAAAATACCTTAGTGTGCTGTTTACTTAAAATGTTATAATAATCTTATTACCTTTCCATTTTAATCCTACTTTTACTTTTGTCCACAAAAGACAGCTAGATATTTGATTTGGTGTCATATATATATGCCTGTCTCTCTACATTGCAGGAGATCCAGAGCAGTCTCGGAGCAACTACTCTGTTTTGTCAGAGGATAAAATGGAAATGATGTCTCAACTGGCAAAACGGGATTTACGAAACAGAAAATTGCAAGCAGAGGTATGGAGCCAACGCTTTGAAGATTAATTTTTGTTGTTAGACTGTCAGAGATGCATCATAGCATGCTGATATTATGATGTAAATCACATGCCTCAAA
>JAUKPP010049064.1:0-16812 GCA_032273245.1 Phyllaplysia taylori | reverse complement strand
ACGAAAAACGTCTTAAAATGCATTTTTAATGTCGAATTTGACGTTAAAGTAGTTTCGAAATGAAAGTTAATATATTTCTAAACCCAAAAATGACCTCATCTGAATTTTCATTGGATAGCACCTTCAACTGTAAAATGACTCGTAGCTAAGAAAGGTGGCTCGCGACATCCGACGGGTTTTCCTTTGCAGCCACACATATATCAAGACTAGAAAACAACCTTAAAAAAGTGTGCGAGAAGTGTCAATCAGTATAATAACTTCTAAATCATTCATAAATAATATTTTTTAAAAACAATAAAAAACAATAATCTGAAAACCAATCAACAATAAAAATCAGAGTAGCAGAAAGGAGAGAAAAAGTTATCATTAAAGGACTGGCATTTTCTTGACTCTCAAAATAATCTATGCTAAAAGAACCACACGCTTGGAAGTAAAAAAGAACGAAAAAAATCGCACAACAAAACAGAAACAAGGAAAAGTAATACATGTACCATCTAATTTTCCATTTTCCTAATATTGTACATTAAATAAGCAAATATCAATAAAAGAGTGTGCTGGGCCTCCCTAAAATTTCCTTCCTATTGTGATTTATTGCAACTGGGAACAGCCCACTCATATAATATAAACAGATACAATTTGGATTTCTTCCAGACACATGTATACATTATGTACTACACTAAAAGTATGTAAAAAAAACAGTTACCGCAATAATTATGATAAAATTGCACTGTATGAGATATTCTAATAATTTCTAAGCACATGTACACATTTTGAGCACAATGTGGGAATGGGACTTCATCACCAGGAATGTCAATGTCTTCATCAGGGTTTATCAACAACTGGTATCTTTTGCACAATACAGGTCAATGTATTCTATATTTTAACATATTTTCACCATGGCAACAAAGTTTAATACAGTTATGGTAAAGCTATCTGACAGCAGGACATGACAGTGAGTGAATATGTGATTTCTTGCATGCATTCTCAAAGAAGGTGAGGGAAGAAGAAAATAGAAAAAGAACAGAAAAGAAGCAAAATATGACAAAGGAAGAGATCAGTAGACATGTAATAATTGAAGCTCAAAGAAAATAAACACAAGATGTTTTCCTTTTATACTAAGAGCCGCTTTCGGTGAAAAGAAAGAACATTTTAAAAAAAGCAAAATACTGCGATAAATTTACAGAGACAGTAAAACAAAAAATCTTCACTGAAAAATCTTCTCTTGTACCTGAGAATTATTTAACATGCCTCGGATTTCAATGACATACCTTATACTTTCCATATTTTGCTTGCTATATTAAGAATTAGTAGTAAAAGAAGACAAGAAATGCTTTAAAAAAGAACATAGCTTTTTAAGTAACACTTCGACAAGCAATACCTATGGCAATGATGTCTAAAAAAAAAGATGAATAATCACCAGTTAAATATTATCACATTTTGTGTGAACAGCATACAATAAAACTGTTTCAAATGTTTCCCAGAAACAAGCTGTAAGTTGTGAAGCTAGAAGACCTGTCAAGATCATGTCCACCATCAGCCTTTGATGTAGAAATGAATTTCATTGTTGTCATAACCCGTCAGACACACAGCTCGTCCTTGCTTGTCCACAAACTGGCCTCCGACAAGTTGCAAGTCTGTCACACACTCACTGTGGCGATGCTCGAGCTGAGAACACAGAATAGACACCATATACAGATTTATTTGTTTGTTTGGTTAAGGTTTTATGGCCCTATCAACACTATAAGGTCATATCAATGCTGGGAAGTAGTGTATTAGACAATAGCCACACAATGTAAGAAGCAGAACAAGTAGACCACAAAGCACCTACCAACCATTCACCCACACACAGAAAAATAATTTCAAAACGAAGAAAAAAATAAAAAAGAGACTACAAAACATGAAGAGAATTTGACAGACTCAAAGATCAGACACAAGTGGAGGAGTTGAAAGTTAAACATTTATAGAGGTGCCAGCATCTTTGGCTGCTTATGTGACAAAGTTGAAACCAATTTCTAAAGAAGTCCAAAACCACTGGGCAATGCCATAAAGACTCTAAAAGTACATGATTCTTCTGAAACAGTCACTCAATCAGAAATATTTTAGGGACTTGCATTAGATTATCAATTCACTAAAAAAGCCCTATAACTTCTGAGAAGGCTACCAAGGTTCACATTTCATCAGAGGGTTCTGATAGACTCTATAACATATGAGAAATGCCTTGTTACAACGGTGCATTGCAAGTGTGACCATGGATAAGAATAACCAAGCACAGATACTTATTGAAACTTGCTTTTGACATTCACATTTCAATTGCGTTTCGATTGCACAATCAGCACTGTAGACACAGGTTACATTTAGAATTAGAGGTTCCAGATTCGCATTCTGAGGCTTCTTTTCTAATCTTCGCTCATCTAATTCTAAATGTAATTTCTGGCATTCTTCAGCATTAGCTGTTTGTGGAGTCCATATTGCTCTAAATAATGTCTGTAAGAAAATAAATTAAATATCAAAATGATCAACTCCTAAATTCCCTAATGTGTTACGAGGTGCACTGGTAAAAAAGCAATTTTCAAGAACACAATTGTACTTACTTGTGGAACACTCCCTGCCTTCAGCTGCCATATTTTCAAGTATGTATCATCACTCACAGTGAGAACCTGAAACAGTAACAAGCCACCATAAAATATATATATATACTTCACAGCACAATCAATACTAAGATAATTTCAATACAAATGAAACGTACACAACATCAAAATGCTCAGATACTCTCTGCACAGTATTTTGTCAACAAGTCAGCCTATCATAATAGTATATCCCATCAAATTTGTGGACTGGTCTACAAACAGGGCAAGCAGACCAAGTTAACCCTTTCTGTACCATGTATTTTACTATTATAGGCTACTACATGACTCAGAAAAGGTCATTTAAGAATGCAACCACTGGTCAATAAGATACATTACCAATTGTGATTTGCTTTGCCTAGCCATCTGCCAAGATTGATTTTGAGGAAAAACATTGCACAAGAAGTATCTTGATTATGAATGTAATTTCTGTACAGAACATTACAGTTTCCTTGCAGAAGTTTCTTGAGTGATAGGGATCATCATACCATTCCATTTTCACTTGCAACATGCACTGCATTGATGCCTCTGGCGTGGGCTGTCACCTCTGCTCCAAGGGCTCCAGACTCAACATTATAGACACGCAGATGACCAGAAGCATATCCAGCAACAATAGCATCTTTCCAAATTGCAAGACTGTTACATGGCCATCTGTTACATGAAAAAATTCAGAACAATGATTTTATCAAATACCTAAGGGAAAATAAAGTTCGAGAATCATCAATTGAATTCATTTTAATGGGACGCTCTACTTCAAAGGACAGGGGGAGAAAAATTATTACAACAGAACATCTTTATTATTTCAGAAGCAAACATACTAGATTACTAGTCAAAGAAAAAGTTTAAAGGACTTGCTATGAGTGGGGTTCAATTCATGAAAGAATACAGCAGCAAGATGACATAACATGTAACATGTCCAAAGTATCTACAGCTTACTTACTGCTATTGCATAAAAAGCTTTTGACGATTAAACACCAATTCCCACACTAATACTAATACAGTTTGTTTACATTTCATGCTCTCTGAATATCAAAAGCGGCAGTATCGCTTCAAAGTAATTTCTTAGTAATCATTTCATCTAAAAATATATTTCTTCAGCATCCCAAGCTTTCATAACCTACAAGGAAAATATATTGTCTTGCCAGTAAAAATGTCACTAGAAATGGCATAACAATGTAACCATAAATGGCGCAAAGAATGTAATCACTCACCCACTTCCTCTAATGCATGAGACTTGAGCAAACTTGGACCCTGAACAGCGCCATACCATGACAGTACCAATGTCGTCAGCACTGACCATAAGTTGTCCATCAGCTGTAAGATCTGCTATAGGTGATTTGTGTCCTGGGTGAAAAGAACACGACTGCAAGTTGAAATTTGAGTCTTGACAATCTTAGCAGCTTGATATTATGCTTGTCCTTCAGGCATTGGTGTGATACAACTTACTTTACTTTACTGATACTCGACTGCGGAACACTTGTCTTTTTCAGCAGGCAATGCCAATAGTGTAATACAACTACATAAATTCCATGCAGTGGGATGAATTCCATCAAAGTCTAATATATAAATGCTTCTCCTATTATTAATTCTAATATGTATTTGTAATAATACCTTCCCTGCCTCAGTTCATTTTGCAAAAAGGTCACTATGTTAGCTCTATGCAATGCCATTTTGCTCCGGGATTTGATTTGCATCTAGTAATATGTTGGGAGGGGGAAAGGATTGATAATTCACATCCCTCTACCGTTCTTCAACTTTCAGGGTCCAACCATACTTTCCACCAGATTTCAGAGGATTTTTATCTAATTTGAATCCTTCCTCTGCTTATGAATATTTTCGAATTGCTATGCTGTCAAATGTTTGCTGATAAATGTTGCCAAACCACGAAAAGAAGAGGAGGAATAGATGTGGCCAGAGTCATGGAAGGACAAATATCACATTTACTTATGCACAGCCACCCTGCTACCAGTCACAAATCTGATAGTGTTTTTGGTCGCTACAGTAATTGGCTTTGATTGTCTTTGCAGCAGTGTATGTGTAAGAATAATCTAGAGGCTGTAACTTTTATCCTGTTCGTCAGTGCCAACCAGACTGAAGGTGATATTCTTACATCCTAGCAGATGCACAGAGATACTTCATGAAGAGCTCTTTTTCGCGTTCTTATCCTAAACTAACAAGGCAAAGATCCCAGCTGTTGCACTATAGACAACGGCTTTTCTATTTAAAACAGGAATGAAAGATTAGGTAGCAAAGGATTTTCAGCGAATTGGCCTCACAACCTCATCCTGATTGTACAAACCTTTGACAGAGTCCAAAAGTGTGACGTTTGTTCCTTTTGGGGGTATATAAAAAACAAGTATAGCACCAGATTCTGTACCTAGATGGAAGATAATTGGGAAAGGGTTAAGAATGATATTTGCAAACATCTAAAAAAAAAAAAAGGCCTTGTCAGTCATACACAGAAAGTGAAAAACAGGTGCGTATGAGAAGAAATTTGGTGGCATAGATCAGCCCTAATTGATTCACATACTGACACTAATTGTCTATAGATCTCATGTACACTCTGATCACTACTGATGAACAAATACAAAGATGTGTTTGATGGCATATGATTACATGTTATTTTGGATGAATGTCACAAAAAATAATTGTTTTGCTGGTCACACTATAAATTCTAAGTTAAAATGTTCATAGAGAAACAGAAAATTCTAAGATAAAGAAAAGATAGTTGAAACTTACATGATGTAAAAATTGTTTTAAAAAATAACCAAGTGAGCATTAACGGGGTAACACTCCCTCAACCAAAGCACCTGGAGATGAGTAGCCTACTAATTGAATTAGGTGCTATAGGAATTATCTACCATATTATTATTTTTATGATGACAATGCAAAGTGTGACAAAATGCCATCATATGATGACGAAAAAAAGATATAAATGGCAAAACTATCCTATTCAAATCTCTGCTGCTTTTCATTACATAGAATCTCGAATCAAACTTGTCCAACTTCAACATAGAATGTGTGAAAGTCAGGAGCCCTATCCAAATACTAGAGGAATGAAGTTGTGTTTCTACATTGAAAGGTTGAGGACTTACCAACACAAATCAGATTGTCTCCAACACCACAAATTCCTTTGCCGAAGTTACTTTTGTCTGTGCATAAGAAAAAGAAAAAGAACAATATACAAGGTGGGTTTTTTTAACATTGATACTAAACTGAAATGACTCAGAAACAATCAAATAACCTTTTTTTTTTGCACATCCTTCAACCATCCTTTGAGTTTCACCTAGGGATACTTCATGGAGTGATGTCCGTAGAAAAGTAATCTATATATGCATTAGTGGAATAAGGTCCATTTTAGGTGATTACGTCAAAACAGCAAACCGATATGCCAAAAGTCTGATAGGAATCATGGTAAGACAGTATAAAAGAAGGTTTAAGTTATTCTTTCCAAAGAATTACAGCCTATTAATCTCTGGCTCCATGCTTTACCAAAAAAAATTGTATTTCACATTGTGAAATTTAAAAAAGGTGAGGGTTTTATAAACAGGTTCGACTATATACACAAAGTCTCTGCCTCTAGTCTCAAAATATGTTTAATGCAAAATGGATGAATTGAGAATCAGCACTATGATGGACCTTGAGAATGCTGCTGCTTCTTGCAGCACAACGTAAAGGGTAAGCCACCAAGTCATTCATGATTTTTTTCTTTGTAACGAGAGATGGTCAAGTCTTAGTCGAATATAACCAGGCTAAGTGAAAGACTAGAAGCACAATAATGTCACATTATGCTAAATTTACAAGGCGAGAAATCACTCATTAAAAGAATTTGTGGTGTGATTCATGTTACCAAGATGATATATTGAACAATTCACCTATAGAATCACTTAGAGCATGCCAGTAGATCATGGCTGACCCATCAGGCTCATAGATCTGAAATGATAAGAGACATAATCTTGTGTTACTGATCAACTCAAAGACAAAAGTTCATGAAGAACATGCAAAAGTATTCATCATTTCATTTCAATTTCTTCGAATTTTTTCAAACCATTATAATAGAAAAAAAGCCAAACAAGAAAAAAAGACTGGCGTCTGTACATAACTCATATAACTTTAAAAATAACTCTAAACTTAGCAGGATCAAATCTTATGAGATTTGAAGAAATATTGCATATAGACTAAATGGACTATGACAAAGGTGCGACTTAATGTTTGATTTGAGTTTTTAAAAAATCCAGCAGCCTACTTCTCAAATCCAAGTCTTCACACTTTTACTTGAATTCATGGTGTACAAAACCGATTCAATATTCATTTCGCATTCTTTCCCATTTTTCAGTTCAACTAATGATTTGAGTGAAGCACTTCAGGAATGAAAGACTCCTAGTATGCATAACTATACAAAGAGAACATCATTACTTCTGACATTCCTACCCAGACATTGCTCAGATACCTGAATTCCTCTTTGAGTGGTCAGCACAAGTACAGTTCTTGAAGGCAAAATGACCCATTTTGACTGCAAAAAGAAACATACAAATAAGGGAAAAAAGTGCATGAAAAATGGATGCAACTCTGCATAACCGTCTACAGCACAGCGACCATAATCCGACATTGTCCATCCATGGCAAAAGTGTCGGACTATCAAGTTTGCCGGGTTATCGGATCTGCTGTTGTTGCGACCCCCAGAAACAACCCTATTTGACTTTAACACTTTAATTTCATTCAGGTTTGCTGTCTCATGTATCTTTCTTTTACAATAATATAATGAATAGCATTTTTAAGCCTACATGTAGTATTAAAGACCAATTGATCTTTATGTAAATTTCCTTAATGCTAGGACTATACGCAGCTGAGAATGGGATCAGTAGGATGAGGTGATGAAGTTGTTAATGGATTCTCTTGCTGACTTGAGAGCATCTGGCAAAAAGTTATCAGGCTCTAAACTGTCCGAAGTGGGTTAGTGGAGTCTAAGGTAAGAAAGTTAGCGCCTGTCTGACCCTGGTGCATGGAGTGTCGTGGTCATAGACAATATCTCCCAAGTCTGTCATCTTCCCACATTTGCTAAGTGTCTTGGGTAGTGGTCTAGCTTGGGACTGATCGTCTGCTATTTTATGAGCCCTCGCCTCAACTTAATGTTTACAAAATAGGCCTACATCGAGCTGGTGAATGGAATTCTTATGTCGGAGTCGGAACAGCGAATTTTTGGATTATAAAGACATAAAATAGAGGAACAAATTCAGTTCCTCCTGATTGTGTCAGATAAGCGAGTTTGTTGGATTATCGATGGTCAGATAATCTGTGCTCTACTGTATTTGACTTTAACTGTAACACTTTAACTTTATTCAGTTTTAGCATCTGGTGTACAAGGCCAAGATGAGTAACTTATCAGTACATGTCCGCAATGAAATGTGATGCATAGAGTGTAGTCGTCATAAACAAGAACATTGGACAAGAACATTGTTTATCCAAATCTGTGATCTCCCTTAATTTCCTGAGCATCTCGGGCAGTGGTCAATCTTGGGACTGATCGTCTGCTATTTGCAAACCTTTGCCTAAAATGTGTACACAACATTGTTGGTAAATGGAATTCTATGTAACCAGTGTTACATCTGGTTTTTGCTGTTTCTCCTCTACTTTGTTTACTGTAACTGGTCGTACCTACCCAAGAATTCAAAATTTGATGTCAGATTATTGAACAGCTGTTTCTTTTTGATCATCAGTTGTGTTCCCTCTTAACCTATGCTAAGAGTGGGATAAGTGAATTGTCAGATTATCGAGACATAAAATAAAGGAAAAAATTCGGTTCCCACCAATTTATGCCAGTATAAGCAAGTTTACCAGATTATCAGCGGCCGGGTTATCATGCTCTATTGTATTGCTGATCATGCCTAGGCCTACTTTCAATGTTGAGAGTGCTGATTAATAAACTAGATTCTAAAAACGAACAATGCATAATTCATCCGCATAAATCATATATATACATCGAGGCATCTATGGATCAACAGTATTGTATTATACATACTAAACTGTAGAACAGCATGAGAAAAAATTGAAGTGCTCTCCATGAAAATTTCATAACCCTCAACCCAAGCAAAAATAGATCGACAAATATTTAACACAGTCAAATAATTTTACGGCCGTGAAGCAATCTGACAATTTTCATATCATGTACATATGGTAGCAAGAAAATAAAACGTCAAGAAATAAACAAGCACAAATTTTGTGCACTAAACTTCAAAGGTAAAGTGGTAAAGTAAGACTCAGACATGGAGAGATAGAATGAAAGCACCCCATTTTTTTTAATTTTTTTTTCAAATTTCAATCAGGTAGTCAGTTGGGTTTCAATCTCTAATTAATAGAGGTTTCATGTGCCAGAACAGGATCTGTGAGTATGAGAAGATAGGAGCATGGGCAATGAATATGTAAATCAGTGTAGCCTTTTTATGATTATTTTAAATTATGGCTATTGCTTATGGGCGTGCAACTCAAACTCTGGTAGGGTATCAATGACTAACTTCTTTAGTTCATGGTTGATTTTTATTTTGTCTTACTTGCATCACAAACGGGAGCCCTTGAGCTGCAGAAGGTTCTTTACAGAGGACTTGGCGCCCTGTTACCGAGGAACCATCAGTAGTAGCACAGGCGATGTTAATGACAGATTTATGAATAACAGCATAATTTAGTTGCTTCTTCTCTGGCATCACATACACAGACAAATTGTTGCAGAGAAAAGACGTTGATCCTTTCAATGTAATTGGTTTATCTTTTCGAAACATATTTGTGCTAGTTAAATGACTTAAAACTTCCGTATGCCAAAACAACAAAGCTTTGAGTCAACTTGCAAACTATACTATGATCTTCGTAGGAAAGCTTTGTAATTGTTATAACTACAAGCAGTGCCGCCTATCCTATGCCCAAGTTTCCTATCCTATCATCTCATGAATGTCTTAATGTCTTCCCATTTTCTGTTGCCGAGAACGCTACTTTCAAGCATGCGCATAACGATTACTTCCGTTGAGTGTCTTCTTGTTTGTGAAAAATAATAATGCTAGAATTCTTAGTTTTCATACAAAAAGATGTTTTCATAAGTTTTAAAGCTATTGAATAGCTTCTATGTTCTTTTTTTTATATTCATTGAATTGAAACAGAGATATTATATTTGTAAGAAAGGGTCAACAAAAGGCACTCCCTTCTGAGAGCGAAATTAAAAAAGAAGACTGAAGAAAGATGGCGGACGCTGAAATAGCTTCTCTTGACTTGCCCAAAGTGAAGGCAGATTTGATTGTTGCGCAGAGAGAATGTTATGCGAGGAGACTTGTACATGCAGCAAAATGGTATGTGATCATTTGCCGGGTCCAAACAGATCGGGTCAATGTGTGACTAGATCTATCTTCTTGTGTTGCAATTTTCGCCCAGTGCCAAATCTCGCCCACCTAATCATCAATGGGAATCTAGTGTTAAACTGTGTATTTCTACGCGTTCTTAGGTGGGCGAAAACTGGGGCAACCTAGATACTGTATGAGTTTATGAGTATCTCTTCAATTTTCGCCAAGTGCCAATTCTCGCCCACCTAATGGGAATGAATCTAATGCTAAACTGTGTATTCCTACGCGTTCTTAGGTGGGCGAAAACTGGGGCAACCTAGATAGTATCCCCTCGGCCTAGCTAACGAATGGCAGGTAGGGATACTTACGTTACATACCATACACATATCTTTTGTGCTGCAATTTTCGCCCAGTGCCAAATCTCGCCCACCTAATGGGAATTTAGTGTTAAACTGTGTATTCCTACGCGTTTTTAAGTGGGCGAAAACTTGGGCAACCTAGATACATACCTCTCCTGAATATGAATATGGGTAAAAATTTCAATTGCCGTCCAGTTTTTGTGACATTCACCATAATTTCAAATCAGTTCAAATGAGCTTGAAATTTGATGAACACAGTGCTCTTCAGCCTAGGTTGATGTTTATCACCCATTAAATGAAAATTACTCTGCTACTATTCGTTCTTTTGGAAATGAGGGGGTCAAATTTGGGTATGGTGTATGTTATGGTGAACACTGTCCGAATTATAAAAATGCATGAATTCGACAAAAATACCACAAACATACAATAATGAATATTGAAATCAGACCATGAGACTTATTCTGTATTTCAGCTACTTACATTGCTTTTAGGTATAGATCAATTTATGAAGGCTACAAATTTTGGTGTGCTGAAAATTTAAAGACTGAATTCTTTCTTCCTCAGGGCTGCTGAAATGTCTAAAGCCCTTGAAGTCAAGGTTGACCCAAGAGGTCTTCAGGAGCCAGAGCAAGCAGAGGTGAATCACTGTTCTAGACAGTTTATCATTTGATCTCTAAGGAAGATTGATTTACATTGACATCATATCACTTATAATGGTGCTTAAGACTCAACGTTATAAATAGAGATAGCTTGTTTAAAACTTTGAATTTTTTGTCAAATTAAATAGAGCTGTCCCAGACTCAATAAAAATTGAAGAAAAAAAACAGGATTTCATGAAAAAAGGGGGCTGCAATAAAATCAATCCTGGGTTTTCCTAGCATAGTACTGAGTATGGCACTGAACTATTTATTGCAGATTCAGTAGGAACGCTTTAAGTCATTGATAAATGAAAGATTGTGCAGTTCATAATCTTTAAATGTAAGTCTTAGTCAGGTTTGGTTCATACAGAATTATCAGTATCTTGGTGAAGTTCATTTCTTTCTTTTCAAATAATGAGAAAGCTATGCAGTCAGGCAAATACTGAAAAGGTGAGAAAACCCAGAATCTCTGAGTAAATTTTGGGACATCCACACTTTACAATGAAAGATCAGAAATGAATAGATTCACATTCTGTAGTTTAAAAAAAAATTCTGATTTGTTGACTTCTAGATTGTTGCAGCTAATAACTAAAAATGAAAGATTGCAACAAAATGAGCTTTGCGTGACGAATAGAAGTTGTGTTTAGATTACACATGATTCTGTTTCTGTGATTTTTCAGGATTTCTGGGATGAATATGATGCCTATGTGCTGGCAATGAGTTACTTTGACTTGAAGGAGTATGACCGAGCTGTTCACTGCTTGCGAGAATGTCAAAGTCCAAAGCCTTACTTCCTGCGGCTCTATTCTCTCTATATGTCTGATCAGAAAAGGAAAGCTGACAATGTGCCTGATTCAAATGGTATGTGAAAGTACTGTGGCTTGAGACACATCTTTTACTTTAAAAAAATTTCATGAGTTTGAAAACCTTTATCCTTTTTTTTTAATTGACTTTTTTCATGTGTTTATCGATAAAGTGCAATGTCCTCAATAAAAATTTGATATGGATAGTTGTTTGTAAATATTGATAATGATACATGCAGGTCATACTTTTTTACTTTATATGTATTGTTAATTTTCTTTTTTTTCATCCATAAGACTGTTGAGGTGAGGTGGTTGTTGTTGTGGCGGGGTGGGTTTTTTTCTCAAATATACAGCACAGGAAGTTCAGGTTTGAAGAGAAAAGTAAACTGAAAAGGAAAAGAGATTACACTGGTGAAGAAATCAGTCAAAAATATATTTGGTTTTGGTTTGGTTACCAGTTTTATGTCCCCTGCAACACTGTATGGTCATTTTAGAGACGGGCTACTTCGACCCTGCCTGTCAGGGCAAACCTGGGCTGAGGGGGGAAAAACCACATCCTCTGTGCTCGAGAATTGAACTCGGGTCCTCCACATGACAGGCGAAGAGCCTAACCATTACACCACAGCGCCAGTCAAAAATATATGTAACAGCAGCAGAACTTATGATGGTGCAAATGTTAGGCAATAACTGTATGATGAGTTAAAATTTCAGCTGGGGTTGTAAAGTTGTACATGCTATCTGCTTCCACAAAATCTCATCGTTTCTTGTTCCTTTTCCCTTTAGCTCAACTTGAGCCTTTCGAGAACGAGGTTCTGAAGATTCTTCAGACTGAACTTGCAGAGAAATATGTGAAGAAAAAACTTGATGGATATGGCCTGTATTTGTAAGTTTTTCGTATCATTCAAATTCAACTCCTCACAATATTGAAAAGACTGAAAATTAGTCCCTGTATATTTCCCTACATGAGTTACACTGACCTCACATTTTTCTCACAATTTTAATTTAAGATGCTTAGAAGTATGACTGTAATGTTATTAAGATTGTGTTGCTGATATTTACTCATGCTGTTAATTTGTTGTAATGAATTATAGAAATTCAGTTTTCCCTTAATTATTCCTTTTGAATGGATTGTAGAATTTATTCTCTTCCAGAGACTGCATTTAATAGAAGTCAAGGTAAAGATAACCTCATTGGTGTGTATCAGCACGCTACCTGCCTACTTACTCTCATGTCATTCTTATTATGTTTTTGTTGTTTAAATAGGGTGTAAAGTTTCCTGAGAACAGACAAATTGTCCCAATTCCAAATACTGTTTCCAAAATATGTGCAAAGACCTTACATCAAGTAAGATTCTTACAGATTTTGCTCTGTTTATATTTCAGGTATGGCGTTGTGCTTGCAAAACTGGACATTCATACATTGGCAATGGACATATTTGTAGAATCCATCACTATGGAACCTCTGAACTGGGCAGCGTGGATGGAGCTTGCCAGGCTTATATCAGACAAGGAAATGGTATGTTGATGGTACTGTTTGGGCTGCAGTTTCATTCAATCAGTGCTAATTTTCTACTTTATCTTAGTTGTCTTCAACCTTCAAACATTATTTCCGTGTTGCTGAAGCCTGTATAAGCCTTCATGGAGTTGAGATATTGAGTGTTGGGAAAGGTGTTTTAAAAGAAAAAATGTGTCGTGAAGAATTTAAAGCAAATCTCTGACTCCCAAAAATTTTTTAAGTGCTGTCGAAGTATCAATGCGAACTGTGTTGCCTACTGTCAATACTTGTGTTTGTATTGAATACGATTGTATGTTGAATATCATGTGTTTCTAGAAAAATTACCTACTTTTTCATTTTATGAACATTCAATGGGCTCATCATTGCCTCTTATTACACTTTACTCTGACAGCTGATGTCCCTAAAGCTGCCCCAACACTGGATCAAACTCCTCTTCATGGCCAAAGTCTACATGGAGCTTCAGCTGAACGATGAGGCCCTGCTCATCTACAAAGCTTTCATGGACAAGGGTTTCTCTCAAAGTGCATACATTGTGGCGCAGGTTGCTGTGACTTACCACGACATGAGAGGTAATTGTCCATAGGAGAAAACAATTTTTAACAACAAAAAATACACAAAGAGATGTCAATTTTGCTGCACTACTCTTTTGACACAAAAGATTTCCAAACCTTTCAAAATGCTCAGGCATCGGATTGTGTGATAAAATGTTAATCCAAAGATATGAATAAAGAATGGATTTTATATGTTTGTTTCTTATTGATATCTGATTACTGAATTCAAACTCATTTTTTTAGAATTTTGTTATTTATATCGGAGGCATTTGTGATATCAGTCAGTGTAAATAGATTAGTCTGTGAAGAAGACAGCCCAACTATTCCCTTTTTGTTTCCATCCCATAAGATTCGTGGGGGTTTTCAAGTATATTTGGCATTTTTTATGTCGAGAATGGATTCATTATCTCTAGTTGGTATATTCATTCTTTACTTTGCTCCATTTCCTGCAGAGGTTGATCAAGCTGTACTCATGTTCAAGCTGCTGGAAGGAATGGATCCCTACAGAATGGAAACGATGGATATTTATTCCAATCTTCTTTATGTTAAGGTACTGTTGAAATAGATGCCAATTATGGGTACCATAAAGCAGGCAACTTTCCAACTGGAAAAAAGAATTGGGAAAGGGGTATGAGAAGAATGACTTTGAAGACTTAATCTCCCTTATTTGCAGACATTCAAATTTAAACAGTTTTGTTAAAGGAAAAAGAAACTCTGTCCCTGCTTCTTGTAACATATATTGCAAATGCATAATTTGCTCTTTGACAGACTGCAAATAGTCAAAGAAGAAGTTACAAATATGATAATTAGATATCTTTAAGCCCAAAGAAGTATGCATTATAATGCAAACTGAGTCTGCTCATCATGTCTTCAAAATCAATTTTTTTTTAAGTCCACACAAAACCTTTTAACAAATTTTGTATATTCTTTTAATTCCCAGGAGAAGAAGAGTGATTTGGCTCATCTTGCACACAAATGCTGCACGATAAACAAGTATTGTGTGGAAACGTGCTGTGTTATAGGTATGAATTATATATTTTTTCTAACTTAATAGTGGAACATGAAAATTTATTCAATGTATCCAATTATTTAGTTTGGTTTGGTTTTGGTTTAACATCCCTTGCAACTCTGAAGATATTATTTGAGAGATGAGCTGCTTCAACCCGGGCTGTCCCATGGAACAAATGGAGCTACTCAGTCAAACTGCTCCACATGGACCTTGACTCACATCTTCTGTGTGGAAGGTGAAGGGCCAAACCATTACATCATAGAAGTCAGTCTTTAATCTTTGCATGTTGTGTTTTCTCTTTTGATGCCAAACACAGAGCTGCCAACCAGTAGAAAACATCATATTTTATTATTTTATGGCAAGATAAGATCTAATGGTACTTGGATTTCATAAGTGTTGTCCTTTGTGTTTATATTTTGTTTTCTAAATAAAGATCTTCTACGTTTTGACAGGGAATTATTACTCTCTTCGGTCTCAACATGAAAAGTCCATCCTGTACTTTCAAAGAGCCTTGAAGCTGAATGCAAATTACATATCGGCTTGGACTTTGATGGGTCATGAATACATGGCAATGAAAAACACCTCAGCTGCAATACAAGCTTACAGAAGGTCAATTGGTAAGTATTTTAGTAATATATTAACCCAAATGAATTGTGATTGTAATTTTTACCATGATTTGAAGATATTTAGATTTGGTTTAGTACCAGTTTTACGTCCCCTGCAACACTATAAGATCATTGAAGAGATGGACTACTTTGACCCTGCCTGTCAGGGCCAACCCGGGCTGAGAGGGGAAAAGCCAGATCGCCCGCTTTCGGGATCAAAGTCAAGTCTCCAGCATGACAGGGGAAGAGCCTAACCATTACACCACAGCGCTGGTTTAGATTTATCAATGGCTGAAAGGTTATGAATAATAAAATAGAAGTGTGCCAAAAGCTTGAACAGAAAATGTTAAAATGGCAAACTTGGAAAGGATGATGAGCAAATAAAAATCTTTTGCAATCAAAGGGTTTATAGGCCTACATGATTTCTTTTTTTGTTCCACTATCACATGCCAACTTTACATCTGGGCTCTACTGTGCATTTCATTTTTAATCACTCACTATGCACAATATCAAGAATTTTTTTTATTTATTTTTTTTCTCTAAATGAAGAGTCCTGGTCATTTTTTAAAATTATGTACATTTTTCACACTTAATGGCATGTGTGAAAGTTTGCTGGCCACAGCCGGCCGTGCGAAGATAAAAGCTCGCCTTGCCGGTTGTGCAATGTCTTAAATTCCTACCAAAATCTTAGAATTTGGAGTTATCGCATAGTTCTTGCAGGCCACCTGGGTTTGACTTGAAATTTTTGCAGCCCAGGCAAAGTCGAGGCACTTTAACCCATGATAGAAACTAATTAAAATCTGCTTCAATATACAATTATGTTTTTATTCGTGTTCATGTTTCAGAGGTTGATAAACGTGACTACAGAGCGTGGTATGGATTGGGACAGACTTATGAGATATTGAAAATGCCATCCTACTCCCTGTATTACTACAGGAAAGCTCAGGCACTCAAGTAAGTTGCATGGTTTTTATGCAGTATTTGTATGATGCCCGTGGAAATATGAATTTCCGCAATTGGATCAAAAATTGTCATTTTGAATTTTTTTTTATAGGGGGAGGGGGGGGTACCAAGCACATGAATATTGTGAAAGAAAGTATGTTAAGGATAAAATCAGTAAGAGTTTTGCGTGTTGTTCAATAACATCATTTAGAGAGAAAATTTCCATTGAGCCAGCATCAGAGTTGCCTATCCTCACGATTTTTCGGGAGTCTCACGAATTTCGAGTCGATCTCCCGCTCTCACGAAAAATACCGAATTCTCACGATTTTTTTAGAAAACTCCTAGAATTTGATTCAAAGCCTAAAAGTCCTTGAAAATTCCTTGAATTTGGGTCAAGTCCCTTAAAATCTCTCTGATTTACTAAATCTGCAAGATATTTCTGAG
>JAUKPP010048953.1:0-16821 GCA_032273245.1 Phyllaplysia taylori | reverse complement strand
CTTGTGGCTTGGGAGAGAGAAAATCGCGGCACAAATCGGAGCCATTGACTGACTCGCTACCCGTTCGCTGATTTGCGGACGCAGGTGCGAACCGTCCGTTGACTTGCAAAACATTGAAAAAGCGAGCCCGACCCAGCTCTAATTTGAGCCTTCCAAGCAACCACCATTACAAATGGCCACTTCCCATGTCTTTTCTATACAATTTCGTTGTCCAAAATGACCAACTGTCCATCATGACCGAGACCACAAAGGCCACAAAAACCTGCCCAAGACTACCACACAAGGCTCTTATTACCAAGCACCTTGTTTTAACTCTTAGGCCTCTATTGCTGTGGCAAGAGATCACTATTACATGTTAGCAGTTAATTTGAAGTTAAAACTTGTTTATAGAGGCACCAGGTTCTTTGTTGGCTGTTTTAGCCAAAGTTAGTAGTTAGCCCCTTCCACAATTGATATACTTGCAAAAAGCACTAAGTGTGTGAACTTAGTTCACAGTTGCTAACCCCCAAGATTTGATTGTGAGTTTCATGAATTTTATGACAGCCTCCCCCCTTTTCTCTGTTTGGGATCGTGGGGATCATCACTTTGGGAACCATTATGTCGTATTCCTAAGTTAATTTGAGAGAAAGAAGCTGAATTTTGCTTGGCATTTTTCCGGTGGATCATTTCTGAACTCTTCTTCTAAGTTTTTTTTTTTTTTTAACCACCAGTAGATGCTGAAACATGAAAATAAATAGTTTCTTTGTGTCACAATTCATGACTCACTAAAATATGTGAAACCTCACTAAATTTAATTTCGTTTTGATGTTTGGCAACTCTGTTATTGTTATGATAATAGCCATGATGATGGCCATTATAATAGTGATTGAAAGATGATGGATCAGGTTAAAATCTAGATATTTTGCAATGAAACTCTCAGGAAAAAGGAGAAAGACAGGGCAAGAGAGTCAAACTTTATTTTGACAACCAGGCCACAAAGTGGTAAGTGTTTGCGTGGTATTATCATTTTCAGCGTAAAGTAGAAACACCTCATGGCAAGAATTTCTTCACATAGAATGATGAGTGATGTCATAATCTCCTTCCAAATGAAAAAATACTCTCACATCTCTCTTCTGTGTTTCTTCCCCTTCCCTCCAAAATAACAGGCTGAGGTATATAGATAGGTCCGCCACCCAAGTGCGGGAGGAGAATGTATTCCAGAGGTGAATTAAATGTCACATATATATTCCCACATCTCTGAGTGAAGGTGTAACATTTTATTTTATGCATCCCGACCACCAGTTATGCATTCCAACCACCTTCTTCCCTCTTTCGATTTCCTTCCTCCTTCTTTTCTCCTTTCTCCGTCTGCATCCCAGTTTTGCAATACAGAAGAGGCACTCAGACCCACAGGGTGGTAATAGGGAATCGGGGTTTTGATATGATAGTGTCGAAGGAATCATTGAATGTAAAACAAAAAACGACATACAGTCGAACCGAACTGCTTTTACGGAAACCTCTCTTAACGGAATCTTCATAATTCCTTTATATTGTCTCTGTATAAAACGGAAACCTCTTTAACCTGGAAACGGAATGTAAGATCTTGTACCTTTGAAGATTTTGACCTGTCTAAGACGGAAAATCACTTGGCGAGCAAAAGACAGGGAGGCCTGTATGTGTGTGTGTGTGTGGGGGGGGGGGGGGGGCGATTGGTTGCTAACCTTTTCTCGACGCCACCCAGTGGGGAATGGGGAGAAGGTCGGTTGGTAACTATTACTCAACACACGTTAACCCTGAGCGGCAGGACCGCCAGGGCTCTGTGTGTGCGGAATCTGGCATTGGCTCGCCTTCAAAGGGGCGCATCGGGATGGGAACTTGTCCTAGTAGCCAGAGGTGTGAACTTTGACCACTGCCTGTCGTTCTTGTTTGGTTAGGGTTTTAGGACCCCCCCACCCCAAAAAAACAACAAAAAACAACAAAAAAACCCAACCAAACCCACACAAAAACAAACCAAACCAAAACAAAAAGCAAAAAAAACCAACCCAAAAAGAACAGAAAATTGGAAAAATAGAACAAATAAAAACAGAGATCACCACACACACACACAGACATGCACACATGCACACACGAACACTCAACACACAACAGCTTTAAAATTTAAGAATTAAGATATTTTTTTTAATGATACCAGAAGCACAGCCTCAGAATAAAGTGATTAGATATAACAACAAAAACTTGAAAACCCCTTCAAACCAAACGTTGAACGTGCTATTCGGGCAAACTGAACTGACCAACTGACCACAAGCTTGGAGAGGTGTGAAATCTCGCACTGTCTTCCCAACTCTTTGATGAAGCCGTCTGTCAGTGGAGTTATCGGTCCCGGTCAGTGTGAAAAATTCGCGGACTGACGGCAAGAATAGGGAAGGACTTGGGAGGTGTGTAATTTTTACCACGGCTCGCCAACCGTACAGGGAAAAATGATTGACGGATGGGTCTATCGCACAGCACACGGTATCGGCTAAAGTAATTCTAATTACATCAATGGGCGGGGCTATGTCACTATGTGTGGCAACTACAGAGTAATTCCGTTGTTGAATTGGCTAAACAGCTTTTGAGTTTGAGCGATAGTGGTGGTAGCTGAGCAGGATAGCTGCTATGATTGTGACTGATGTGTGTACTGTTGCCCCCACCCTGTCCAAGACGAAACCTGCGCAAGACGGAAACTTTATTTGGCTCCCTTACATTTCCGTCTTGGATAGGTTCGACTGTATTTGGTGTGCAACCAATCTAAATGAGTACAGTTTGATAAGTAGTTATATTAATGTCACCAAAAAGACAATATATTTCCTTTTCAAATAGTGAAAAAATTAAGATGCTGACTTTATTATACCCAAGGATTTATTTGTAAACTATGAAAATGAAAAGAGTATAAAGAGCCAGCTGCGATGGAAGAGCTTCATGGTCACCAGGGTCCATACCACTCATTAATAGTTTGTGCATCTCATGGTAGGGTGAAAAGTTCAGCAAGTTGCCCCTCGATGGCATATAAGCCATCTCAAGTTTCAGAGCATTCTCAAGTATATGCTATTTTTAGATGGTGTAGACCAGAAATAGTGTTTCATTTAACTTGTACTGGGCACACATCCAAGCACTTCTGTAGCACTTGTCATCTCAAGTGCCCCCCTTGCCATAGTTGCTTCGCTGCAACAACAGAGGGAGAAAGAGTGAGGTGTAAGTGGCACTGTGTGTACAACAAGCTCTCTTATCATCTGGTATGTGGAAGTGATGATAAGCTAAAGTATTCTTACTTCTAATGTTCCTGGTTCGGGTCTTGAGTGTGACCATTATGCTGTAAGATACACTTCTTTTGGTCCCCCAGTTTTCTCAAGTTCCTGCTACATTTCCTGCATCTTCCCTTGTTCTACAAAAAAATACTTCTCTTGCAGTTCAAAACAAAACAAAACTTTGTAAATTCAGAACAAACAGAGCTGCTGAAAGCTTCATCTATCCTATCAATTACTTATTAATTCATAGTCATGGAAAATATTTTTATCAGAAACACTTATGATGTACTTTTCAACAGTGCACAATTTGTGTAAATGGTTTCATTTCTTTGATGATTAGAGGGGGTCAGTGTTCATCTCCCATTATTAAAGTCAATATCAAGTTAAATATGTTTCTTAACTATTTCATGGCTAAAACAGCCAAAGCAGCTGGTGACTCTATGAACTTCAAACCAACTTTACTATTCCTCTTTTATACCCGTAATTCCAGTGCTGCAATCAGAAAGACTGATGCAAAATCCGCTTGCTGGCTGCATTAAGAGAGTGAAGTTTATCCGTGACATGACACCGGAGAGACGGAGTACCGAGAGCCCCAACTTACCTCCCTTTATGACGCAACTTCAATGCAAAGTGCAGTCATGTGATAACGCGCTGTCATGATCACTTTCTACTTTGACAACAAACATGGCGCCTAACGGACAAGGTCCCATGGTGTTCGGCCCACCCTGTTATGGTCCAAGCTAAAACGGCAAAAAAGCTGGCTTCTCTATAAATAAATACCTCTTAATAACTACCAGATGAAAAGAACAAGACACACACTTATTTTAGAGTGTACAAGCAAACAGAAAATCTCATCAAAATTATTATTAACCTAAAACCTATAAATTAGCAATAAATATTGATTCATATCAACTATATCATGATTTTAGTTTTTTACTCTTCCTCGACTTCGGCCTCTTGACATCACGTGAGCTTATCACGTGGTAACGCGCCCTTGCAAGAATTATTGATCTCTTTTTCGTATACATTTTTCTTTCTCTTTCCGCTTACTAATCCAGACCGAGCTTACCCCTCTTTATGATTTTATAAATTCTGGGATGACACACAGTAACAAAAGTAAGTTTATTAAACATGCTGTCTTTTCTTTTTTATCTCCAGCCATCTACAACTTCAGTGAGAATGGGGATCACCGCCTTCCACTGGACATTGGGGACACAGTTCACATCTTGGAAGAAGGAGATGGTAAATTAATTCATGATTGTTCTCGATTTTTAACCAAGCAGTTTATTTTGAACATATGGATATGTTGTTTCTGTTCATCAGTAGCAGGAGCATCTTAAGATGCCTGAATTCAAGAGTACCTTTATCTGATCCCGTTTCTCACTTGAAACTACCTGGGCTCTGATTATTTCCCTAAGGGAGAAACAAACTATGATGGGCATACTCACAGGACAAAGGCCAGCAAAACCTCGTGTAAGGCCCGCAGGCAATAAGGCCTCTGCCATCATATGTATCAGTATTTTTGGAAGGTATATTTCTATTTTATTGTATACTGCTCATATGTGTAAATACCATTGTTTTTGCACACATCGTTAAAAAAACAGGTTTTATGTGCTCTTTAAGGAAATCTTTTACAAGTGCTGAGGAGCATTTTTTAAAGATTCATTCCGTTTTAATATTATCTCTGATTGTTATGGTGTACTGAACCAAAACATGCGTTCTGTGACATACCATGCAAACCATGGCTGGTGTGCAGTATCAAGTTTCCACTGCTCCGGTATCGCTATTGGTTCTGATCAGACTGAACAAGTAGTTGCTGGACTTTTTTAGGACCTGTAAATCTTTTTCCTGTTAATTTTGTGCCCAGTCTGTTTGCTAATTGTATTGCCTCATCCTGCTACACGCTCAAGGTCATGAGTGTGGCATGGGGGAAATGCATGTTCAATAAACTTACGTCCTAATGTGAAGTAATTTTGCTTGTCTTCCCTCAGGGGTAATATGAAGTGAATTGCTATCTATGACAAGAACAAAGCTCGATGAATTAATAGAACCTTTTATGTAGCGCAAGTGAACTCCTCTGTATTTTTCCTGAACCCTTGTGTACAAAGATTAAGTAAAAAAAAAAGTATAATGTCATCCCTTTGCACCGATTATGATAGATCCCACCTTGATGAATTAGAACAGTATTTTAACTACTACTGTGTGAGAAAAACCATTAGATAATTGCAAAGGAATTCAGCCTGCCCATTATTTTGTTTAAAGAATTGTTTACTTGTAGCAAAACAGGACTCATTTAGTCCATTGTAGTATATATGTCTGTTGCTTCTTTGGTTCAGCTGACTCCACACTCATGAGTATTCTATTCTAACCGTTTTGCTGTTTAGGATGATAAAGTATAGCTGTGCACAATCATTATATTTTAGTAGATTAAAAGTGTCTATTGTATGTCCCCAGATTGGTTCCGAGGCTATGCCACTAAAAACAAATCTAAAAAGGGCATATTTCCTCGAAACTACATTTCTCTGAAGGAAGCCACTGTCCATGTCAGCGGGTAATGTATAAAATTTTATATCAGGTTTCCTTTAAGTTGACTTTTACACTGAAAAAAATGGCATATGTGACACAATGGTTGGGTTCTTCGCCTATCATTCAGAAGACCTGAGTTTGATTCCCATGTTGGGACAGCATCTGTGTCATTATACTGGGATCCATCCCTCTCAGCCCAGTTTGGCTCTGACAGGCAGGGTTGAAGTAGCCCATCTCATAGATGGTCTTTCTGTTTGCAAAAAAAATAAAAAAATAAAGTAATCTGACCTGGAGCATCCTCCTATACCTTGTCCACATAGTCATAACTAGAGTGCTTCATATGTAGCGAATCCATTCAATACTTGACCTTGATTAATCAAAATGAGTTGAAGAAATGGTTGCCATGACAAAATATGGATTTTTTAAAGACTTGAAGGCTCTGATTTAGTTTCTGTTAGGTTTGTAGATGTCCATCTGAATATTTTCTTTATGCTGTCCCAAAGAAAAGAAGTTATCTGATCTTTTGTAAGGCTGAAGACTCAGAAGAGTTCCATTTGTTGTTTTGTTTTGTTGAACTAAAATTACTCCTCTATTTAGGTTTCCTGAAAACATGTTTACAGTGTTCATTTTGTTTTTCCCGGACAGGTCACATGAAACTATCAAAAGTAAAGAGCATCCTCTAGTCATTGAGTTGTCCAATGTTGTTAGGGAATGGCATGCAATCTGGAAACAGATGTTTGTGGTAAGCTCTTTGTTGTCATTAGTTAGTCAGTTATTGCATGGGAGAAATTATCGTATGTCAAAGACTTTATATCGGAGGAGTGCCCTGAATGTTGTGTTAACATTGCAATACCTTGGCTCAAAGTGAATTTAATTGAAATAGATTTTGCTATGACTTACTCTTTGTCATGGTGCCAGTTGTAGTTTGTAGTTATTATGGAATGCTATGTGTGCATTTTTTCATTTTTTTTGGTAGTAAATGAGAAAGTGGAAGTACTCTGTTTTGACTAGAATATACACTTTTGTACATTCTGATGCACATTCTATCATGGAATAATGTTTTGCTGTCAGAAAATTTTCCAATATGAGGAAGCACCTCTGGTATCAGTTTCCATCTCTGATTGTAAGGGGATCTGAGTGATGTGAAGTCAGGAAAATTTCCGATGAATCACTTAGGATTATAGTCTAAGGCTGAAGTGTTCTGAGGCAGAGGCTATGCCACTCACCCGTAATTGTTTGTCTCAAAACAACACTGTTTGAAAAACTTGTAGCTTGCTGCTTCTGTACTCTAATTAGTAATTATTTTTAAGAATTTAATTTTTCAACATGCAATTGGCACAGAAGTATAAGACTTTTAACCTTTCTGATGTTTCCTAAAGGACAACAATCATCAACTGGACAATGTTCAAAGGATGATTGGGGAGCTCATTGAATGGAGGAAAAAGATTTTGGCACGCATCTTTACAGTGGTATGTAGGCTGTTGTTTGGACATTTTTCAGATTACAAGAGCTTTTTGAGCTGGATGATGACAATACCTCGCCAGTTTTACATTCTTACATTCCAATTGTATTAAATCAATATCATTCATTGTTTGAATTCATAGATTTGTAAGAAACTTGAGCAATTACTGCTTCTAGACTGGAAAACAGTCCTCATTATACAGGGACGGAAAGGCCATCTCCCTTTGACCGAAAGGGATGAAGGAAAATCCATTAGGTACTTCCAGACTTTGCCATGTATTTGTATGCATGCAGGCATGATGATCTTAATTTGATTGGTATGAAATTAGTTTGATTAAAAGCAATTAAGTGAATGAATACTGCACAAACATTAAAGTGCATACACAAAATGCTTTATTGAAAAGTTGTGTCAGTTCTGATTATAAATTAGTCGTGAATATCCTAATAATTGTGACTATTTTTTCTTTTAGGATGAAATGAAAGGTGTGCAACAGAAAGTGACCTCACTTATTGATCAAGGCAATGCGTGAGTAGAGAATTTTATTTATCATGCCTAGTCTCATTAATATAAAAATGTGAGCTATTCTTTTATGGAGGATTTCTGTTTTGTTTTAATCAGTAACTTTTTTTTTCTTAACATTTTTTTGTTTATTCCTGTCTCATCTGAAGCTTAATTATTCTGTGTTAGTTCAAGTCCACAAATTGTCGGTATCTTTTCTAAAAGTGTGAATACGGGCTACTAATTAGGTCAACTGGCCAAACCAAAGAGAAGAATGCTCAAGGCACAAATAGTGATATAGGGAAAAGTCTGGCACAAGGTGTTTAGTTAAAGCCATGAATGTTTTGATATAGGGAGCTTTAGTGCTTCTCTGTCACAAATGTCAACACATATTTTGCTTTTGATCCTCTCTTCAGACTCTTTAAGTTGGACTTGGTGGTGAGAGATGAGCAAGGCAATGTTCTCAACCCGGAACAAACCAGTGTGATTGAAATCTACAGGCGTGTAAGTCACCATTGCTGCACTTTTATGAAGCTCATCTGAACTAACTCTTTATCTTTTAAAGCATACCGTATCATTACTGCCCAAAATCTAAGAGTTTCTGACCTTTTGTACTTTTTTTTGTTGTTGTCTTGATTGTGTTTGTGTGCAAATTAGTATTTCGGAAGTATTCAGTAACATGTCTTTTTCTAATTTGTGAACTGAAAATTGTAAAAACCTTTCCAGAATTTAAATTGACTGCATTAGTGAACTCATGAAGACAGTCTATAACTTTTTAAAAATAAATGTAATATTTTTTCTTATCTCACAGCATATTGATGCAGCTGAACGTATTCACAAAGAAACAGTAAGTGAATAATATTATACATTATCATTGTCATGAAAATGTAGGCTCTCTTTAATACTTTTTTGTTTTTATAGTATAATGCCTATGAGAAAATGTCATTAGTGTTATTCTCCAACATAGTTAAAATGATTGGTGGCAAATGTCTTAAGAGAATACAATCCTATTTCTTGAAGTTTCTATCATGATTAGCGTTTTTGTTATAAGCTTTTCAGGTCTATTGCAATGGATTTGGTTTTCAAACTTAGATTTTGGGATAAAAAATAAAGTAAATACTTCAGACTTTCTGTACTCAGGATGGGATGTATATGTTTGTGTGTGTGTGGGGGGAGGGGGGGGGGGAGTGGCTAGGGGAGCTATCCCATGGGGATGGGGGAGCTATTCCATTTTATGTGAATAAAAGTTTTTTCTTGTGTCCCTATTGGCTATCAAATCTTGATCAATGTCTATCGTAGAAGAGGAGATTATTCTGCAGGAGAGGCCTCTAATGGACAAGAATATTAGGTTGACCCAGAAATAATATGTACAGGGACCTTGAATTTGATACTCAGATATGACACTGGTAGGATTGGGCTGGGGACAGCTGGGGTAGACAGCACTATTCAGACCTCATTTTTAGGTCTGTCATTGATGGCCTGTGCCCGAGGGGATGAAAGAGCAAAATTATGCATCCGAAGTTTGTTTTTATAACTGATAACTAGAAAGATGCATGGTCAGTTTTGAATCATAATGCTTGTGGATTTCACAATAGTATCCAGTGCATCAGAAAGCAATACATAGATGCTCAAATATGCTCAGTTGTATTTTTTCCATGCAGTTATTTCCTGTTGTATGCTCTGGCTCACAACTTCTAATTTCATGTCACTTTTCAGCATAAAAGAGACAGCGACTTGGAAGCTCGCCCGAATTGGCCCTCATCATTCAATCTGTTTGTGATGCTGAGGAACTTTGTGTGTAAGATTGGAGAAGATTCAGACATCATGATGAATTTATTTGACGCCAAAGAAGAACGGTTCATTAGGTAAATAGTTTGTTCTTGAAGCTTTATATTATTGTTAACCTGGAATAAAAACTATGTACGTTTTTTATAAATGTATGTGTGTTTTTATAAATCAGCGCCTCTTGCCAGTACCTTGAAAAATCAAAAGAAATGATTTTCGCCATAATTTGAGCTGCTACCCAGCAATTTGATTTTTTCCTCAAGAATAAAGAAAGTCATGTCCTTTGGGGTGAAAAGACTGTACATTCTAATCTCTTTCCTCTCTCTCCATCCTCATTTCTTTCTTTTTTTCAGTGAAAATTACCTGGTTCAGTGGAGTAAAAATGGTGTGCCCAAAGACATTGACATGCTGAACAATTTCCGAGTTGTGTTCACAGTATGTATTGCCTTTTGTATTTTGTCCTTGTCTCTCTTCATTTTTAGAGTATCAAATAGTGTGCCCTCTTAACTGAGAAATTTGTGTTGTCTGAAGTTGAATTGGTGGTAAATTGTTAGTGATAAAAGTTCCACAACATGCCTCAGAAGTCTGTTTAATTTCAAGAATGTATTTTCATGTTTATTTATATAACAGTGTCACCAGCTGTTCATAAATCTTTTGAAATCACTGACTTATCCATGATGAGGCTCTTTTATGACATCAATATTATATGCAGTTCTTTAAGTTTGGTTCACTTTTAATTTTTTGTTCTCATGGCTTTTAGAAGTGTATGGTCATTTTGCAATTGTTTTTACTTGCGAGCATGATAGACATTTTGTTTTATCCCCCAGGACCTTGGTTCCAAAGACAGACTAAGAGAGCGAGTGTTCCTCGTCCTCCAAATTATAAGAATAGGTATGTTGGAACATGTGTGTAGACTGGCGACAGGTCTGTTTGTCTCTTGTACTTCTCTGCAGTCTCTCCATAAACTTGATTTTCTTGCTTCCTGAGGTCTTTCACGGTAATTATTTATGATGCAAAAATTAAAGAGCTTGTCCATATAATTTATAGTTTTGGGATTGAAAGTGAAAATAGTACCCTATCTGGGTCTTTCTTTCCTTGAAGATCAAATATTGTAATTAATCATTGTATAGATTTGAGATTGAATTGAATAATCCTTTCTCTGCTAAGTATAGAACTGTCTGGAGCTGTGGACCGTAGAGAAAATTATTGATGTGGCAGTGAACGGTTCATGCAAAGTCTTTTTTTTGTTCTTTCAGGAAGATTACTGAGGTGAATTAATAATTTTCTGTTTGTCTTTTTTCCCTTTTAATTTACCAGGGGTAATGGACCCAAAGTATGCAGACAGCAAAAAGCAGACACAGGGAATTCGTCGCCCATTTGGTGTTGCAGGTCAGTACAGTGCCAAAATGTAGAAGCATACAGAAGTGAATATATTTAAAAGACAAAATTCCTTAAAAGTTGTCTTGAAATCCGTAGAGTGTTCAGTATTTCTGATGTGGTTTTCATTCCTTACAACATCTTTAACATTATATGCTTCTCTATCTGTGTCTTTGTTAATGGTAATAAATATATCCAATTTAGAATCACTTTTGGTAGCTTCAGCATTTGTAATTTCCATTTTTGTTTTAATTTGGTTTTTCTTTTACAGCCATGGATATCAGCGATATCATGCAGGGCACAAAGTCCAGCTCAGAGGATAATCAAACTTTCATACCTTTCCAACAGTAAGTTGATTGTGCAATAGTACAACCTGTAATGCAGTGATTCAAGCTTTTGTGACAAAGCAATCTGTTAGAGCAGATGGATTTTTTTCAAGATTGTCATACCTTACGTGTAACCCCATCGACTTCTTAATATGCAAAGGATATGTTCTTCACAGCTCTTATATAATGTACACTTAGTTTTGCTGTGTGAATGCACACCTATGAAGTGACAGGGCTGTTATAGGTAGTTCTTGTCTTGTTGCAGAAACAAAGAGAAATATATTACTTTTAAACACTTTCATTCCTATTAGGAGAATACAGACACAAAAATTACACTGAATAGAATATTCTAGCCCTGACATAAACTGCAATTATCCTTTTTCAAAGTATGTTCAGTAGTCACTCAAACTTAGAGTGTGAGTGGTACTCCACAGTCTATATCTTTAATACAAAATGTTACTTATTTACTACGTGAAGTTTTCCCAGCATCAGAAATTCCTCATAGCATCTTACAATTGAATTCTGACTGTAGCTTTTTGTTTTCAAGTTTTCCAGAGACAATATACTTGTATATATATGTTCAGGATCTTACATACCTTTCTGTCTTTCTTTAGAAAATTTGTTTCATTATACGTTTTGTTTCTTTTTTCTTTCTACTTTCCGTAGGTGTGGTGAAAAAGAATTTATGTACAGTGTTATTAAAAAGGCCATCTCTGCACGAGACATCAATCATAGGGGCCAAGGAATTTGGGTGTCTTTGAAAATCCTTCCAGGAGACATGAAACAGGTAAGAGTGAGTTCTCTCCTTGTGCCATGTCATTTGTTCACAGTGGTAAACTTTTATTTACAAGTCCATGAAAGTGCACTTTCAGGCACTAATTTGGAAAAGCATGACTATGTCTTGGTGGAAAAAATTGGTTTTGTGACGGCATGCAAAGTCACATTAATTAATTCATATGTAGAATGGAATTCAGTACAAAGTCGAGACATACCGTGATGAATCAACCCAGTAGGCCTTGTAGCACTTGCCATACAAATCAATATTAACAGAAATCGCTGTAGCTCATCTCAAATCAAGGCCTGAGTTGTATGGTAATAATATAATGATCATTATAGTGAATCACTTTTCATGTGATTATATACATTTCATTACATCTTACATTATCTGCAGGCACGGGAAGGCTATCCTCATCTAGTCTTACCTGGCACAGCCATGGCCAGGAAAATGGGCTTCCCCGATGTCATCATGCCAGGTAAGACATGTCCAGATTGACCAGATACTTAAAATTCAATATCTCTTTACCTTATATATTGTGATGCCATGAGAATCAGTATCTTGAGGTGATAATTAAAAAATGTAAGGCTTAATATGCCCACAACAGATCTAGAGGAGATATTCATTGTTGTGGTTGGTTTTATTGAGAGAATCTCTTAAGGACACCTGTGCAGTTTATTCAATAAGTGAGTTTAGCATTTTGCGGGAAACAGATGAAGTCTGAAAACTTGCTTTAGTTTTTTTCCTAAAACGTACCTATAATGTTGCTTTACTTTCATTAAATAGAGATTCATTGTGTAACATATCATTCATCAACATCTTTATAAAAGTAAACTGTTGCTGATCATCCCTTCTTTATGTTACACAATTTCATCTTACATGTGTCCAACTTAACTTACATTTTGAACTGCCACTTTAGGCATTGAGGATGGTAAGAAAAGTATTGTGTGCAGTATGCTTTCAGTATTGCTTTCTTCAGTTTTCCTGTTAACATTAAGTGCAGTGGAACCTACTCATAATGTCTAAA
Source organism: Phyllaplysia taylori (assembly GCA_032273245.1). Classification (NCBI taxonomy): domain Eukaryota; kingdom Metazoa; phylum Mollusca; class Gastropoda; order Aplysiida; family Aplysiidae; genus Phyllaplysia; species Phyllaplysia taylori. The sequence goes on along the minus strand of JAUKPP010048953.1, from coordinate 3,782 downwards.
CACAATCAGTAAATTTCCTTGTGGTTTTTTTTATATTTGCTTTTATTGAGTCCAGTTCACAAATATATTGATTTCTATTTATGTAACTATTGTTGCCTTTGTCATCTGTATATCTGTCATTTGTGTTTTGGACGTAGTATGTGAGGGCCACTTTGAATTATTCAAATGTAGGGATTGGCATTGAGGACCTCAGGTCAAGATGTCTCTCACAACACAGACCAACTTTTTTATTATCCTTTTTTTTTACAGTCAGTATCTGTGTTGTAGCAGTTGTGCTCTTTGCCTTGCATGCACAAAGATGAGTTTGATCCCCATGTGGAGATATTGTTGTTGTGTTTTACCAAATCTCTCCACAACGTTGTTGAAATGTGATATACCTTTTTTCCCAGCTTAGTTCTCACAGGCAGAGTCAAAATAGCCTACTTGTTAAATGACCTGACAGTATTACAAAATGGGTGAGACCTAAAGCAATCAAACACCCCGACCCACCTCTAATGTTGACTCTTTTGAAACAAAGCAGTTTTATTTGCAGAGGATCTTGCTTGAAACATAATTTTTTAAACAGAAATTATTTGCCTTTTAAAGTAGTATTAAGCTGTAAATTTAACTATGGAGAAGAAATATGAAACACAATGTTGAAGATTGTTTGAAGTTGAGTGATGTGAATCAGATTCGTTTACCTTAACTTTGTAAAGTTCATGCATTCTGAAGGATCCAAACATGGGAGCTGTACTAGATTTCTGAGTACATTGATCTTTTCAAAGACTTCGAGAAACTTCATCATATTCAAGAGTTATGAGCAGGTTCCACTGTTTAGATCTTCAGTCTACTGAAATGGTCTTGAGAAATGTGGAATAATACAGCCCTGAGAACTACAATGAACTTGGATTATAAGTAAAAACAAACCGGCACATTTTCTCTCTTATCTCTCTTTATTTTATTCCTAGCACAAATGTAGATCTCACATTTGAAAATGTCAAGATATACGTTAATTCTCTACTACTATTCCCAGTCAGATAATATGAGGTATATTTTGTATGCTTAAGTACTTGATGTAGATCATTGTGTGCCATGTAGTTTTCTTTGATTTTTTTCTTAATTCATGTTTTGTTGACGCAAAAAAATGAATGTTGATTATTTTATTTGTCATTTTTCTTTTTCAAACCACTGAAATACTTTTCTCAAAAGAAAGATTACCACATTAGTGTCCACGTACGGCATCTGTCAAAATATAATTTTTCCTGAATCGTGGAGCAACTGATGTGTTTTTTTCAGTTGTTTGTCCCATGCATGGATTTTTATCTGTCTCCACCTGTGTTTACTTTGAATTTCCAGTAGGACTCAATAGGAATTATAATAAGGACGAATACGGGACGAACATCCTCAGGATTTGGCCTGAATTGAGAATTTGTATTCATCCTTCTAAGTTGGAAATACTGAGAATTTCTTCATATTCCTTACTGAATGATGTCTATTGCTGACCTTTATACTAAAGCTCAGCATTTTTTGGCTTTTTTTGCCTAGCTGTGCTCATCTTGGATTATTTAATTTAAGGAGTATTATTTACATAGTAAATGTTTGCTGTTATTTAGTCATATCTCAAGATGTCATCTGGCTTGAAGTTGGTGTCTTTTTATAAAGATAAATGAATCTCTTTTGTCATTATGAAAGGAGTGAAATGGTTTTTTTTTATTCAGACATTTTCTAAACCTAATATTTTTCCTAACCTCTGGGTTTTATTTTGGAAATTATTGATCTACTTTCAACATAATTCAATCATATTTGTGGATGAAATATGTATGTTTGTGTGGGTTCACACTTCCAGATACTGGGCTCTAGATTACTCTGACATATACATTAATTGTATGTTCACGTTTTTTTTACTCATTATGTTCATTTAAGGAACACAGTAATTGGTACATTTGATTTTGAAGAGGACGGCATTTTCATTATGGTTGTTCACACATGATCTTTGTTTTGAACATTGTGATAGAGATAAAGAGAATTGGAAAAAAGAGAAGATTGATTGTCACTATATTGCTGTCTCCTCTTTGCTTTTTTTATCATTGCAGAGGAGCTTTGTAAGAAAAAGAAATACTTTATTCTCAAAGATACTGATGCGGACCAGTCTGATGTTCTCCTAATTTTACTTTACTCTTTTTAAAAATCCTCAAGGTGATGTGAGAAATGACATCTATCTGACTCTGATGAATGGAGAATTCACCAAAGGACCAACAAAAACTACAGACAAAAATGTGGAAGTCTGCATGTCTGTCTGCAACAGCAAAGGAGAAATACTACAGGTAATATTTTAGTTTTAAAGTGAAGAGTAGGATGAAAAATTTTTTAAATGTTAATTGTTTTCATCTTGTTGTGGTAACTCGTTGCACAAGTGGCTTGTATTATTTGAAAAAAGAAATGTGAAAAAAAGTTGATTAGAAGCATATTTTCACTTGGGAATACTATATTATATGTATTTATAATTTCTATTACGTCTAGCATAGTATGGAAATGCTGCAATATTTTTTCTCCTTTTTATAAGTTTGTAAGAATCATCTAAATGTGATCCCTACAAGTGATAATATGTTAATGTGGCTCTTATTCTATCCCTGATGTGTGTTTTGCAGCAAGTAATCAGTCAAGGGTGCAGTGACGCTCTGTCGGCGGAGTACAAGTCAATAGTTTACTACCATGAAGACAAGCCCAAGTGGTTTGAGACTGTCAAGGTAAATGCTGATTGAGAGAGAAGGACGAGTTAATCCAAATTATTTCAAACCTCAGACTGTTCATCTTTTGCTAATTTACTATGTGCTACTTCTTACTTTTTTATTCGTTTTTGTCATTGTGATTTTGTTTTTCTAAAATAGTTAAATAATAGTGAAATTTTCCTTTCTTGAGAAGTCATTTTGATTCTGAATACTCATTCATTCTAGTATTGTTGTATCCTTAATTTGAAGTTTGCCATTTTTAAAAAATGTAAATTGTTGCAGCCAACTTCATCTGCTCTTGTTTGAATATTACTGGACATTTTAAATTAGAGATTTAAGATTCTTTGGTTTATTTCTTGGACTTATTTCTGTTTTTCCAAGTCGCACACATTAGAAAATTATTCTCCGTTTCCTTCATTCTTTTTCAAATGCGTAGTTTAGTGTTGTCAAGGGGTTGGCTATTGTTCTTTGTTCTGATTCTTTGGGGCTTTCTTTTTTACATCTTAACACTATATCTTTATTTCCTGTTTAGGTTGCAATATCTACAGAGGTAGAATTCAGGGGACTTCATCTCAAGTTCTTATTCCGTCACAAATCATCTCAAGAAGGTGAGCAGAAGTCATCAACACATTCTACTAGATCTTATTTTCCGCCAGTATCTGTCAGAATTGTCAAATTATAATCAAGGGTCTTAACCTTATAATAAAAATGCAAGCTAATTTGTTGCTTGTCATCCATCATGTGATTTTTGTCCCATCTCCTATCACATAGGGATGTCTGTGGAAGAGTGCTTAACCCCTTCCCTGCTTGGCCCGTCAAATTGCCGGGCCTGCCTGTGCTTACCGTGCGCCATAGGCCCGTCAATTTGCCAGGCCTATGAGTTGTCAAGTTTCATAGGGAATTCCCCCAGTCCGGGAACACCACTGCATAAAAACACTTTGCAAAGATTATGAGAATAACCTCCCTTGACTTGTAAGCTATTATTAGTTCTATTTTTTCGGGAAGAATAGCAGAAGTGTTGTCGTAGTCATGGTGAGTTACAAGCCGGTGTTTACAGCAGCTGAGGCTTTGCAA
>JAUKPP010048842.1:4170-16822 GCA_032273245.1 Phyllaplysia taylori | reverse complement strand
TGACTGTTCCAACCTGGCAGATTAAATTGATTCCTCCATGCGCATATCAAAGAAAACACAGAAGTTTCTGGTAGTGGAGTGACGATAATTTGCTAGATCTATATATAAAAAGTTGGGGTGGGAACTACCGAAAAAGCGCCCAATTCAATATAGAACTAATAGAAGTAAAAGTAAGGTTTTGTTGTAGTGTAGCCTAGATCTACACGCTATGTGTGTGTCATGTATGTAGGCCTATGCACTATTATAGGCTAGGCCTAGTCCTATCCTATAGACTCAGCCAAGTTAAAATGAAAGTAATAGAGAAATTAGTTGAAAGATGGGTTCTTTGTTTTGGTTTGGTTACCAGTTTTACGTCCCCTGGAACACTTAAAGTAAAGTCGTTCAAGAGACGGCTACTTCAACCCTGCCTGTTAGGGCCAAACCAAGCTGAGAGGGAAAACTGTCAGCAGAAAAACGCCACATTGTCTGCATGTGGGATTGAACTAGGGTCCTCCGCATGACAGACGAAGAGCCTAATCATTACACCGCAACACCAGTAAAAGATGGGTTCTACAGTAAGATTTTGGACCAGTCTACTCGCAATGCAGTGGTGGTCAGTCAGTCAATGGTTGGTTTCCATCAACATCTTCTTGATTGAAATTTCATTGTAAAACATTATTTTAAGAGAAATAATATTCTTTTTATGCACACTTTGTAGGAAATATGGACATCTACAGATCACTGCAGACTGTCAGTGAAACAGAATGAATTTTAGCATCCTGAAACAGCATGTGACTGCCAAAGACACAAGTTATTTCACATCGCTGCCTAAACCAGAAGCTGTGCTCAATTTCCTCAAGTGTCCAAATTCTCAAGACACTCTTCTTCACGTTGCATGCCGACATGAAAGTTACGAGGTCCTACAGTACTTTATCACTAGTCTCCAAGCCGACAAGGAAATTTGCAACAAAGATGGGAAAAGACCTATTCACGAAGCTGCTCAATTTTCACAGGAAAAATGTCTTCAGATATTACTGAACAATGGTGCTCAAATCAACCCACTGAAGAGAGCAGACTGGTATGCGTTTTGTATTGAGTTTTTTTTCCTATCTGGGCCTAAGCCTGGGTTTGTTTGAATTTTTATGAAGCGATAAAAATAAAGCTGTCCTACAGGTATTGAGGCAGATATTTTTTGGCCTGTAGTTTTTATATTTTAGGAAATCTTATGATGTTTCTGTCTGGGAAGCCTTGGTGGCTACTATGGGTTAACTTCCACTAACCAAATCAATGTTATTAACTATTTAAAAAAATATTTCTTCTCCAGGAAGGCTTTCATGTAAGTTTTCTGTAGTGTGGTATTCCTTATTGAGTAAAACAAGTGCTTAAGTAAAAGTAGTACATAGTTTAGCAACATATCAATACATCCAGTCTACTAAACATCTGCCATGATGTGTGTTGCAAGTAGATGTGCTGTTAGAGTTAGATGTATGGAAAATGAATTGGTAATTCACAATTCAGTATGTTCCAAATAGGCCTGCATGTGGAATTATCTGAAGCGATATTATTTTAACAAAAAAAAATCTTGCCATGATTCAAGTTGATACACTTGAATGTAAAGTCACTGTAAGATCAGTTGTATGATTTTTCATGTTAAGGACTCCACTGATGCTGGCTTGTACAAAGCAAAACTACTCTATCATCACCTCCTTGCTTGATGCTGGTGCAGATCCCTTGTTGAAAAACAAAGATGGCTGGAACTCCTTTCACATTGCTTGCAGGTAAGGGCTCAAGTACCGAAGATTTTTTTTAATGCATCAGATACTTTTATGGTTATTTATTTTTGTGCTGTTTCAAGTTTAAAGTCATTTTGAGAGTAGAAATGTTTCAATGATTGAATAGCAGAGAGGCATTGCACTTATTGATCAGTGTCTTGACAGATAGCACTCTTGATCTGTGTACATTCTTTTTGTCTGTATGTTTTTCTGTCTGCATTACTTAATTGTTAATTGTTGGTGGGTTTTTTTCCAGTTCTAGCTGGCCCCATCTTAATTAAATGTTCCACTCTTATGTCTTACTAAAGAGCGATGTAATAAATGGATAAAGACATGGCAATTTGAATCTTGCCTCTTGTGAGATATGATTGCTAATGTAAGGTGGGCTCATAGTGAAGCAAGTGAATGATGCAAAAATATTTCCAAGAAAAGCCTTTGTCAGAAAGATATTTTAAAATTATTTTCCACCGGTGCCAAAACTAATTCTGGCCATGTGTCTTTTCATCCCCAGAGAAGGGCATCTTTCAATCATTCAGTGTTTGTATTCCCACTCGCCATCTGTGAGCAGGACAAAAAGCAAGAACCAAAGAACCCCTTTACATACAGCAGGTACTGGATCTCATTAACCTCTTGTCTTTTTTGGCTTTTTAGCAAATGCAAATATGTAGAAAGAGCAGACCACACCAGAGCACCCGCTAAACTCCCCACAATTTTGATTTTCATGAAAGTTCTGAAACTGATAGTAGCAAAGAGAGAAGGGTTTTTGGATGTTTATTTCTTCTATTCTCCGTTGTACGGTGTCTCTTGGAAAGATGTAGAAGGAGCAGACCACACCAAAGCACCCGCTAAACTCCCCATAATTTTGATATTCATGAAGGTTCTGAAACTGATAGTAACAAAGAGAGAAGAGTTTTTGGATGTTTATTTTTCCTATTCTCCAGCTCTCCATGGTCACTCTGAAGTTGTACGGTGGCTCCTAGATGCATGTGGATGTGACTTTAATGTTCAAGACTCGTGCGGCGTGACCCCAATAATGGATGCCCTGAGGGCAGGATACGTAGATACAGCGAGAGAGCTGATGGCTGCTACGCATGTAAGTTTATAGCGTTCATGTTGCGTTGAAAATGTTACCGGATTTCATAATGAACTGAAATGAATCCTGTGGATGTATTTACAATACAAGAGTCAAACTTAAAAAGAAAACATGAATTTAAAATAAAAGGGTACCAAATCGGGAGACTCGATCTTTATTATAGGTGCTAAAGATACATTAACCTTCAAAGAAATGATGACAAGCAACAAAAGAGGGGAGCATATTATCGTAAAAATTAAGCTCCTGAATAGGGAACCAGTTTGTGTAAAGCAGCCAATACCAAAAATCAAGATTCCTGTGGCGTGTTGCCAGTCATTGATGCTCCGAAAGCAGGATACGTTGATAAAGCTGGAGAACTCATCGCCCTTATACATGGAAATTCATATTGCTTATGTGGATTTGAAATTTTTCAAGAGCTGCACAGTAGTCTCGGCCTAAATGTATATAAAATAAAGGCACACTTCACTCAAACACATGGTTTTATTCTGTTATATATGACAGCTACTCTGTTCTATTACAGAAACATAGTTCCCTGGTTCGACATGAAACAGTGTGTAGTGCTACCATCGTCTTCTGGATAAAGAAAGAAACGATCTTGTGAAATGTAGATGACATCTCCCTTCTTAGTGTATCCAACCTCACAGATCTTGTAAATGCAGGCGTCGAGTAAATGCACACCTACAATCCCAGCCAAGCAAGGTATTGCTTATAGGTTCTTTTCATATTCTTGGATTATTTTAGCACATCACCAAAATGTTGATAGGCTGTCTAATTTATCATATTTATTATTATATTCCATAGTTTGTCAATTGTTCGGCTATTCAAATCATGTTTGTTGAGGTTATGATTAAAATTTGGGCAAATGTTTTCTTTGCAATTCAAGACCAAGACCCTACTTGACCTGGAGGACAAGATCGGTCGTCAAGCAATCCACCACGCCTCTCAGAATGGTCAGCTGACGTCCCTGGGCTTCATCATTACAGAGTGTGGCATCTCAGCAGGTGTCCAGTCAGCTTTATCCAGGGAAACACCGCTACAGGCAGCTGCACAGGTGGGGATTTGCTGTTGAGTTTTGTTTAAAGCCCCTTGCAACACTCTATGGTTATTTGATTTTAGAGAAAGTTTAAACCCTTCCTGTCAAGACTCACTAAGGGTGGGAGGGAAATTTTATTCCAGCAGAGAAAAGAGTCTCTTTCTCACATGAGAATTGAACCCATTTCTTCGCAAAGAAGGTGAAGAGTCTAACAACTGACGCTCCAGTTGCATTTTGGGTTTGGTTGGGTTTATTTTTCCACCTTCTTGTACTGTAAGGTCAATTATGATTGGGAGGCATCAGAATTTGATGGCCAACATTGGTTGAACTATGATTATTTGATTTAAAAAAGCTCCACACAGGTGCTGGAATTGTCATCTTTTTCATACAAAGCAATGAACGTAACCAAAGTTTAGGCATTTGGACTTGCAGAGTACCTTTCTCATGCTGTTGGGGAAGAAGGTTTTCTTTGATGGCAAGTCATTTGCAGCATAAAGCAGTTGGAGTTGCTGATAGAAGAGAAATTTGCTAGAAAATGGGAGTTATTTGAATGACTTTCAAAAGTTAGATTTAATTTTTTCAAACTATGTTCGGGAGTAGAATCCATAAAAAATTATGTTTTTAAATTGAATATAGAATCCATGTATATTGTGTTTTTAAATTGATATATATAGAAGTTATTGGTGCTAAAAACATTCAGGGTAGAACTGAGACATTCAGAAAACAATGTTCTGTAGGTGAATTCATCAAGAAATCGATTGTATTTTTAAATGATATTTTAGAAGATATTGGCTCTTAAAGCCATTCATGATAGCATTCTGACATTCAGAAAATTAACGATAATGTTGTTCACCCAGTTTTTTCAAGCATCTAATATCATGGAGTTTCAATGGGTGGCGGTGATATTTTGTTTTTTTCTCCATTAGGAGGGCCATGCAGGGACACTGTTGATGCTGCTGAAACTTGGGGCAGATGTGAACGCTCAGGACAACAAAGGCAGATCAGGTGAGGTGTATATTTTTTGGTGAAAATTGTTAAAAATGAAAAATGGAGCTTACTTAGTCTGCAATATATATGTCACTACCATAGAACGTGAGAAAAGTGTGACTTGCTTTTGTATTTTTGTTTCTGATACTGTTGTACCAAGACCTCAGCTTTAACAAGAGGAATTAATATCCATGTTTTTTTCTATTCTTTGTGTTTGTTAAAACATCTGAGATTTAACAAGGTCTGAGGACTGAACTATTTGAAAAAAAATCAGAAGACGTCTCACCCGTAATGAGCAATATGATGCTGAACAAACAGACTCATGTAACAAAAATATCACTTGAGATGACCTAGCTGAACTCAATGTAGGGCCACTGTAGGGAACAAGCACGTGATCGGATAGGGTGTGGAGAGAGAAGAGTGTGACGTGCTTTTGTGTTTTTGTTTCTGATACTCAATGTATTGGTTATATCCCTTGGCAGTTTGCAATACCATCCCACCCCCTACTTCTTGTTCACGAGGGGCATTGGATGGTTTGGCCTATATAGCGATGATACATTATAATGTTCTCTAAATCTAACTGTGTTATAATTTTATAGACTCTGAGCAAGACCGTTGCAAATTTTGTGTGTTGTTACTTTTCTTCTCAGAAGGTTGCAACGTGAGGTGATGATTCTCTATGGCTCAAACCACCAATGGCTGGCGCATCTATAAATAACTAACAGCCCCCCACCCCAGCCACACTTACCCCTTATGGCATCAGAAAGTTAACTGAAAATAAAATCTTCGATCTTATTAACATCTGAAGAAAATGGCAATCTCGATTAAAGCTCTCAGCTCTCAAAAATGTCACATTTGTGACAAAATGAAATTTGGTTTTCTCTACTGTACCGACTATTTTGATATGCCAGGAAATTCCACACCAGTTCTCGCATCAAACAACCAAGTAGGCCTACTACAGATTTACTCTCACATTGACACCCCAAATCATTTGCCAACTGGGACAGTAAAGAATCAGAAAAATACTCATGCATTGTGTACTCTACTACAGAGTGGTGTTAATAAGGATGAAGTTAATTATAAATGCGCCAGCCTTAGGCCTTTATAGCCTCTTAATTTTTTGTTTGCTTAAGCAGACTAAAGTTTCTCTGGGGGTTGGTCTAGTGTGGAGCATTTAGTAAAATGTAAGACTGCAGCTGGTTGGTGCTCGCCAACACAAATCCCTCACCAACAATGGCTAAAATAGCAAAAAGAATCTGAAGCTGGCACCGCTATAAATTTATCCCTTTAAACTCCTGCCAACAGTCTCATTTAACTGGTATTTGTGGTGTAATGGTTTGGCTCTTTGTCTACCATGTGGAAGACCCGAGTTTGATCCCATGTGCGAACTATCTGCGTTTTTTCTGCTGGGATTCATCCCTCTCAGCCCTGGCTGGCCTTGACAGACAGGCTCAAAGTAGCTAGTCTCTTAAATGGTTAAATGACCTTACAGTGTTGCAAGGCATGTAAATCTTGGTAACCAACGCAAAAAAAATCTCGTTTAAAAGTGTTTTTGTTTATACAAGCATTATTTCTATTATTTTCTCTGCAGCACTTCACAAGGCAAGCGGAGGTCAGCACACAGAGTGTGTGCGTATACTACTTGAGCACGGCGCGGAGCAGCTATGTGACAGAGCGGGCCTCACTCCACAGAGCTTTGCACGCAAGTCAGATGTGCAGGAAGTGTTCAAAGAGCTGGGGCTTTGCGGATGAGAGGAAAAACTGTGGGGGTTTGGTTTGTTTGGTTTGGTTACCAATTTTACGTCCCCTGCAACACTGTAAGGTCATTTAAGAGACCGGGCTGAGAGGGAAAAAATTCCATCAGAAATAAACCAGATCGTCCGCAATCAGGGATCGAATCAGGGTCTTCCGCATGACAGGCGAAGAGCCTAACCATTACACCACAGCGCTGGTTACTGTAGGGGTAGAATATATTAAATTCATACATGTATGTCGAAGGGTGGCAGCTCAACTTTAGTTTTCCAACTTTACAGGAGAAGCAAAAAACTGATTTTCTGTTACAGTATTAATCAAGATATGATAGTATGGAATTTGACAACTGTCTGGAGGTTGGTTTTTTTTATGGCCGGACTCTTTAGATTTTACAGGTGCCTTGGAATATGCAAAAAAGTGATTTTCACCAAAAGTCAAGTTACGATAGTTGAGTGCCATCCTGAAATATGTACTTACTGTTAATGCCTCAAGACATCACCCTAAATGCAAATCTAAATTCTCAATATGTGACTTTACAATCTTTTAGTGAAAATGAGAGTTTCTGTGCATCTATATCATCACGACTACTTGTTAACAGCTGCAGTTATATAAGAATGTGTTTTCTTTTTTTAGTAGGTTGATTTGGCTTGGTTTTTGTTTAAAGCCCCTTGCAACACTGTAAGGTCATTTAAGAGGCGGGACCTCTGAATTTTAAGTCCATCTCAAATAGGGCGAAGTTCAGAGCCTTGAAAACTCTGGAAAAATTCCTGAGAACCTCCCAGGATCTGAACCCATGGCCTCCTCAGTTGTAGGCAGTTGCACTATCGCTCAGCCACAGATGCCCCCTTATCTTAGAAAACTCAAAACTACCTAAATAGTTGAAATTTTCTTAGTGGTTTGAGTTGATTGTTACAAGCAATATAGCTTAAAGTAATAGTAATGTATGTCTACCAAGTACCATTGCATTGTGGTTGTGGTGTGGGACAATATTTTCGACTAAAAAATATAATGTAATTGCAAAGATCTTTTGAGCATGTATGTAGTCAGTATCATGATTCTACTTCAGACTTATCAAATAAAATTCTTTCCTTGTACAATGTAAATGAAAAAGGGTGAGTTTTTGTGCGTACATTGGATGGGATATTTAGGAAATGTTACACCTGTGTTCTATGTTGGGTTGGTTTGGTTTGGCTTAATGTCCCTTGCAACACTGTAAGGTCATTTAAGGGACAGGCTACTTCGACCCTACCTGTAAGGGCCAACCCGGGCAGAGAGGGAGAAAATTGGAGATATACTCGATCAAACTGCCCCACTCGGGCCTTGAACTCAAGTCCTCTGCGTGATAAGTGAACCATTACACCACAGACGTCAGTTTGTGTTCTTTGTCTCAGTATGGTACAGTGGGACCTCGTCAAACCACCCCACGCTTTACAGCCGTTCCCACATACCGCCTGATTTTCGCTGTTATACAGTTTGGTGCTACTGTATAAAAACAGTGAAACAACTCTTTGTAATACCATCTGTCATCCGCCAGTACTTAACGAGGTACATATCGTAAGTAAACAGGGTAAATAATGCCCATCATACCGCCAGCTGAAATCTATTGACGTATGTAATACAAAACCCACTCTTACTTAGTATGCTTCACATTGCAAAGCGTACGTTTCGCAAGTGTGTCGCCGCAAGCAATAAGCTCCCCCTTCTTTGCTGCATCCCTGCGGCTGCGCAGAGAGGGGCAGTGCACAGCATAAGGGGGATAACTGCGTAAATTAGCTCATCATGTTGTCCAATATGTGTATACCCTCCCTTGTTCTGATCTCATTGTACCGCCATTCTCTCTATATCGCCAGTTTTCTAATGGTTCTATGGTTGGCAGTTTAATGAGGTTTTACTATAGCTTTCTTTAATATCACCATTTTTACAAACTTAGACCGTTAAGGAGACTTTACATCACTGGAAAAAATAGAGAATACAGGCTACTTTGACCCTGCCTGTCAGGTCCAATGCAGGTGGAGAGGGACATTGTCCCAACAGAAAAATGGAAATCAAGTCGATCAAACAAACTGCCCCATATGGGCCCCAAACTCACCTGCTCTGCGTGATAAGCAAAGCGTCTAAGCATTACACCACAGACATCGGTAGAGAATATATAATTGGCACAAAAAACAAGAGGATAAGAGGCAAAAAGGTCTTTTTTATTTTCTTATTGTACAATTAGACATTTGATAACAAGGGCACATGGTTGGCAAACTCTTTTGCAAGACACACTTTTTCATTGTTTCACACACTCTAACAAACGCACACGTCACCGACTGCTTTGCAGAAAGGCGAACAGTACAGAGATTATGATGGAGTTTTCACCTCTTTGCAAAATAACCAGTGACATGATGTACCGGTACTTGATCAGTCACATTTGTAGTCATGAGATATTGAAAGCATATCAATCAATGCTTATCACATCAACTAGAAAAATATCCTGCATTCACACATTCATGTGCACACACAGAAAAATGCTACGATACACACTTTCGCAGACTAAAAGTAATAAAACCCATTGTAAATTACTAATAAATGGTTCTATATACATTTGTACACAAAACAAACGGATACAATTTACTAATACTTGATGGTTCTGAGTAAGAAATTTCACTTCTTGAGCACATCTTAAATACTTGTATGTTCTGGTCCCACAATATGATGTAGAAACTTTGTGGTCAGAAGATATATAAATAATGCACAGTAGAACCCGCATAAGTCTGTTAGGTTACCAGTTACCAGTTTTAAGTCACTTGCAACACTGTACCGTCATTTAAGAGACGGGCTACTTTGATCCTGCCTGTCAGGGCCAACCCGGGCTGAGAGGGAAGAAATCTCAGCAGAAAAATACCCTCAGATCATCCCGCTCGAGATTGATCTTGGGTCTTCCACATGACAGGCGATACGAAGAGCCTAATCATTACACCACAGCGCCGGTATGAGTCAACATTGCTGGAACTATTGAAATCAGGTCGAGTAAAGAGAAAGGGATGACGATGTAGTAAATAAAGAAAAAGTTGGGAATTTCAAATTGTGCCGACTAATGCCGAATATCGAGATATGTGGGTTCTACTGCATAAAGCTTACTGAACTTGTGTCTTTGGTTCTTGAACAAAAGGGGACTAAAAGTTTTGAGCGATTTATGACAATGTTAGTCTTCCCGCCTTGTTGAATACTGGCGTTTCGTGCTGGCAATTAATATTTTTAAAACATGGATACATTCAATGAATGGCGAAGCATAGTATAATATCTCTATAATAAGCAATACGCAGAGTGTATGTGGAGGAAAGAGGGAAGGAGGAAGGGACTCTGGTAAGCAATTAACCAATAAACATATAGTAATTTATTGTATTTTTAATGCTCCCAACATATTTGTCCGTTTCAGAATATTTGAATGAGACAAGGATGAAAGTGGTTCACCAACAAAGATACTGCAAATTTGGATCCCTAAGGATTTGAAAAAGGTTTAACACGTGAAGAAATAATACAAATAGGAGAAAAAGTCACAAACCTCAACCAAATTGTGCTCATTCATGTTGCAAAATTCCATGTGTAATTTAAACATCATCATAAAATTTTGCATCAGGAGTGCAATTTGGTTGAGGATTATGACTTTTAAAGTTTTAAAAATCCTTAGCATACCCTGTTAAAGTTAAAGAATTACAATGATGACAGTACTGTAACATGTTCCTAAAATATTTTCAGTGCAACAAAATTACTATTGCAAGTCTGGCTCTGCTGTGATCTGACAAAACACATTTTTTTTTTGGGGGGGGGAAACAAACATTTTTTGTTCGATGTTTCAAATAGGATGGCCATTACCCATTTTCTGATAAACTATTTTTTCGGAACTCACAATAGAATTTGAATTATTTAAGAAAATTGTATTTTGCAAAACACATTTGTTCTCAACTCTTGGACCAAAAAAATGTGGTCTGTCAGATCACAAGAGTGCGGATGTTCATGTCTGTGAAGCTAAAAAATACATGTAACAACGATTGGATTAAAAGTAGTCTCTCTTTTTGGGGAAAGTCTAAATGGAATACGGTATAAATTTTACATAATGCCTTATTCTAAAAATATACTTTTGCCTGATAAAAAATGCAACATTGGGAAGGCACAACTTTTTTACTATGAAATACACCAATACAGCAAAGCACATATTCATTAGACAACACATGGTGCTCTGTACCTTGTCTAAAATAGGTAATGAACACACAAAATAAAACTTTATACGCTTTGGTACCCCAAAATAAACCTCAACACACTCATGTTTTACGCACATGTACGCAAACACACACATACACACACACATACACAGACACACACACACACACACACACACACACACACACACACACAAACACATATTCTAGCATAAACCATTTAGACATCTCAGCCTGCATTCACTGTATTGGAAGCACAGACTTACATTATACATTCACACACATAAACACACACGAAAAATCAGCACTCATCTCTCAACACAAAGCACAAATTATGTATAAAAGGCCTCACTTCTCCGCTTGGTGCTAAAACACACTATGTACAGTTTTGATGAAAACTTCCATAAAAAATATTTCAGGTGAATGTCCCTGTTTGATTTTCAATGAAAGAAACAACACATCAAATTTACATGAATAGTCTAAGACAATTAATTTTACCACAGTCATAAAATCATTTCAAGTAGTGATATATACAACGGATTTGTATGCAACAAAATGGTAGGCTACACAGTAATTGATTGCATCAATATAATACACTCTTAGAAGACATTAAAGCAAAATGTAGAGGGGGCTGTAAAGGTAAAATAACATTGTTTGGTACTTTTATTTGATAAAAAACAAAATAATGCACACTGACTTGTTTAGAGCTCATTAAAAATTATAAATTATAGATGCAGTTTAGAAAAATAATACAAAAATGACATGTATATTGTAATAAAAAAAAAAAGTACTAAGGGACCACATAAGCATGGTACAAGTACACGGATGTGAATCTGTATATAACTGTACATTAATAATCAATATTGTGGGCAGGAGAGAAAAAAATGTACTCACAGAAGGACTGTGATTAGTTTATCATCTGCAAATTGAGCATTTTTTAATATAAATGTAATATCCCCAGGCGGATGAATTTTCCAGGGCCCATCCCTAAACTTTAGTTCACTAAAACCCACATTCATAATTATGATAATATTGATGACTGCATTTGCATTGAGTCTCAACTCAGAATTTTTAAGAAAAGGAGGATCTTTCCATGTGAACCCGACAGAAGACCATTTTCTCAAGGCACCAATAATTATACCGTTTAACCCTAGAATGCTGAAATAAAGATAAATTTATTAAAGCAAGGTTATCTCATACCAATTTGAGGGTTTGGGATATAATTTCAAGCAAGAGAGTCACTGACCAAATATTTAGCGGAGTTTAGTGGCGGAAACGGTGGTAAGGGAAATCCGCTAAATGAATATTGAGATCCATGATCTGTGTAGCGTATATCCCTATCTCCAAAGCAGGCTCTATATTCTTTATAGTCAATTCATTAGCGGCTTTTGTAATCTATAGAGTTGCTATAGATGATGCTATGCAGCATATTGTGAATGCTGTGGCCAGGTCAGGAGACTAACAGGAAGTACTTTTCCTTTTCACAACCATCAAATATTCTTAGAAATCAAAATAGCTTATTATTGGCTCTAGACCTCTATTCATTTTCATTTGCCAAATAAATAGAAGGGGGTGGAGACTGGAACACTGACATTACTACGTGGTGTTAGTAATTTAGTGTCGCAAGTCTCCAACCACACCCATATAGCCACAAAACAAATTGAATCGTTGGCAGAAAACACATTATGGTGATGTAGGACTTTGTCTTCTGTATACATTGTATGTCAACAATCTTTTTGGTAGAATGACTTTGTATGCTGTATACATTGTATGTCAACAATCTTTTTGGTAGAATGACTTTGTATGCTGTATACATTGTATGTCAACAATCTTT
>JAUKPP010048841.1:1848-27025 GCA_032273245.1 Phyllaplysia taylori | reverse complement strand
CCCCTACATGTTTCTCCTTTTCTATGCTTTTTCACCGTCCCTTGGAGTCCTCGTGAATTCTATCAAGGCGCTGAGCTCGGAGGGCAAGCAGATAAGGGGGAGGTTACTGACTCTGTGGCTTCCTGTAAGGGGCAGATAATTGTCGAGATTAGGCGGAGATGTAGAAACAAGTTGCTTATTTATTAGGTTTCATTAGAGAGAGAGGGAGCATTCTTGATGTATTCTCCTGGATGTGCTGGAGACTGCGAGTCTGAGATTTCCGTGGATAGACTTAACTGTGCCCTGTCTTCACACAACGAGCCCTTGATGCAGCCGGCTCGCTGTATAAAAAAGCCTCACTTGAAATGATTTGTTCCTCTGAAAACACCGTAACCAGATTTTTCATATTATGCAATCTTATAATAACCAGGCATGAGCAGAGACAAAAAAACGTTCAAGAAATCTTCCGCACACAAATGTCCATTGTTTTAACTTTTTTGTAAAAAACCGTGTGAGGTCCAAGAATAGAGGAGGTCTATTTTAAGCTGAAACATCTCATTGATTAATCTTTTTCTTTGCTCTCAGACTAAGATTGGGAGGACTTGCACAATGCCAGGCTTTTAAGCTTAATGTAAACAATTTGCTCAGATTTTCTCTGGCTTGCTAAATAAAGTTTTTAGTTGGTCCTAAAATATATTCTTCTGTTTGATTTCAAAATTAGGCATTTTGAATGGCTCAAAATAGCATCAACAGTGAAACAAGTCTATAACTCTTAATGAGAAAGTTGGCTAGGTTTTATGTTTTGTGGCTATTATTTATTTTTTTTTTTTTTGTTGGAATTTTTCACTTTGTTTTTTTCTTCTTATTTTGGAATTAAATTGAAAATAAGAACCAATAGCAGTTCCTTATCCAGGAAATTTCTCTATTAGTGATAGGTTTGTAGGGGGATTTCAAAGGGATAGCACAAAATTTATTAAATGTCAAAGAAATCAATATCTCGTTACGGTAAAGTGATAGTTGAGTGTCTGTCATTGAAACACTCATTGTTAGCTTCGGTGGTTTAACATTTTGAAGCTTCATCAAACTTTTAGAAAATTATCCTAATTTTATTTTAATTTTTTTGTAAACCTTGATTTTAAATCTCCCAGACTCATGATCACTGGTCTGACAGAGCAGAGTATACAAACATTTCCAAATCGGAGGATATGGGTTGCCTATCCCTTGAGTACATATATGGCGTGAGTGTGGGTGTATTTTGTGGAAAAGATATGAATAGAAAGTGTTTTCCCAGTGAATGACCCTTATCTGGGCAGTGAAGGAAAGCTTGGCCTAGTCAGTGGCATGACAAGTGTTTCCTGGGGAATCTTATCTGTTGGTGTCACAACTGATGACAGATTGCGCTCGACCAACACCAACCTGACTGTGTCATACTTACCACCTCATGATGTAATCTTGGACTATGGTTATCACTGAGATAGAGAAAGGGAGAGGCAGATCCATGCTAGTCTAAGGCCAGATAGGTGTGCATCTATACTTGAAAATGTCTTTGGTCTTTCCAGCTCAAATTCCGTGTCCCATATTTGCAGATAAGATATCAGTTTGATACTTAAGGGAACATTTTTAGATGAGTTGCTAATATCAGCTGCAGAGAGCAGCAAAATCCCATTACATGCCCTGAATAAATTTTTGCTTTTCAAATTCCCCTCTGCTGGCTGAGCCTGGACTTTTCTCGCATATGTTATGATGCAAGTTCTATTTGTAATGGAAAGTCAGCTTCAAGGACCTTCGTGACACTTCAAGTGGATTACTCACTATGGAGCACTGAGAATAAACATTGGGGATTTCTTTTCTTTCTCCCCACTTGAGGATACTGCAGAGTCAAGTGCTCAAACTCTGGTCTGGATGGCTGAAACTGGTCGTTGCTGCAGAGGAAATGTGTTCATTTTTAAATGCAATACCATCATTCCATAATGGTGTGAGAGGACTGATGTGATCATATGACAGGATATCAGCGGAAGCGTCTCGTGCTAAGAATGCATTATCACAAAGAGAAATGATGTGTTTGGGAGTTGGAGTTTCCCTAATTGTTAGTGATAAACGGGAAGCTGATATCAGTCGTTGACATGTGACCAAGCCCCTTCATCTGTGTGGATAGCTCAAACTGCTGATTAATTTTGTATCACTTAAATCTTTACTTAGGTGAACCCAGTTGTAATGTCCTGTGTTGTGTAGGGGAATTTCGTATCCGTCCGTTGTTACCGCCTTTGTCGTCACCATCATCAATATGATGAACAGAATGACTCGGTTCAGCTTCAGAAGAAGACGTTCATACAACTTGAGAAACACGTGGATGGATCTGGAGATTTCATCACTCCCAGACATGGATAACTATGTGGACAGCGACACAAGCTCCGAGTTTGGGTCAGTTGGGGACTTTCTCTTATTACATTCGACATATTCGCTATAATTTATGCATACTATTTTTACCATTGTGCTCATTGCATCACGAGGACTCTGAATCTTGACTTTGGTAATTTTGTGGTTTAATAGAATGAAATGTCACAGTGTGTTTCTACTTTCATTCTTCATTACTTCTGACACAATTTGCTGTGTGTCTTCTCAACACCATTTTCAGTTTTCAGAACTTGTCGGTTTTTTTGTGAGTATGTGAATTTTTGTCCACAGTGGTACTTGCCTGCTTTTAATCCCTCTTGTTCCTTCTTACATGGACAGTCCAGTTTCACCATGTATGAGGGCTATTTGCCAGTGACAAAATGTTGAAATACTACTTGAAAAACTTGCTCAAATTGCGTGTGATTTTGTTCAATAATGTGATGCATTGAATAATCTCCCTTTCTGGGGTTACGTTCTTGTTGCATGTTTTCAGCGGACAGGACAATGGATGATGAATGAGGCTACCAAGCAATTGTAAACATAAATTAGCCTAATCAAAATCACTCACAAATTATTTTTTTTCATGTGTTTCAGTATGACGGACACCATCTCTGAGTCAATGGAGTCCTTAGACGCTGGTAAGTACTTGTTTTGCTTATTATCCTGTATCCCCTCATTGCATTGTCTGTATTTGTAAAATTAATGAGGTCGCTTTGTCTTCCCTCAAAAAACTTACTGGACTAGAAAGGAGGAGAAATATGGTTTTTTACATATAGTTCAAATACCACTGTAATCTGTGGTTGAGACTCATCATCTTCCCTCTCCGGAGGTCCTGTGTGCACATTGCGCATGTTAAAGATCCCTTGTTGATTGAAAATGGATAAGAGTGGGCCTATTAGGCTGCAGAGCAGGTGAATTTCATATCTTATTCCTACCCAAATGCTTTGGAACATTTCTCAGCTCTGAAATGACCTTACAGTCAATGGGCCATAAAACCCCAAACAAACATCCTCCCTCAAAAAGAAAAGAATAAAAAGAAATCTTCTTCAGTGCTGTTCAAAGCAAAACTGTATGGCTAATATGAAAATGCTTCTTGCTTATCATTTTCTCTGTTTAGCTTAACTTAAATGTGTCTGTCTGTTTTCTCCAGTTGTCCCAACAGAAGTGTCGTGTCTTGAGGATGAGCCGGACCTACAGCTGGGCATAGACGAGCCCGAGGCCTGGAGCATCACAGTGGACAGGAAGGTGAGATATGGGAGGCTTTCTTCATACAGATGTTTTCATCCTAATTTTACTACTTTATATTCTGTATCCTAGACCAAAACGAGAGTGTGCATGCGCTGTTCTATAATAACTTAAGGTTCACCATGTGGAGTAATAATAATAATAAAACCATTTGACTCCATTGCCATGGTCTGATCCAGGCATATAATCTTCTCTATCTATGTGTAAGTGTGCATATTTTCCCTAAAAAATAAAATGAGCAAAAGGAAGGATTTCTTATGTATCAACACAATTATTATTTAAAAGATATATCTTAGGCTATGTACGTTAAATTTGTCTTCTTGCAGTTGTTAGCACTGAGAGACCTTCATTAGGTCTGGACATAAAGATAAACAAACCTGCTTTACACAAACAAACATTTCTGACCTTTTGGTTGAGATCAAAGAGGGTTTTTCCCATTGGAATGTGACAAGACCAGGTGGACTGGTCCTGTGGTTATAGTGCGGAGTGTGTGTGTGTGTGTGTGTTTGTGTTTGAGAGAGATTGGGGAGGGGGGGGAGGGTGCAAGAGGGAAGGTAAAGAAAGATCCTCGGATAGAGAGAAGGTAGGGTCAACTGGGAAAGGGTGAGATGTATGGGGATGGTGGGAGAGGATGAGAGGAGGATGTGTGTACTTAATTTGGAGATGGGCTTTTTGGGGGGTTGTAATGGTGGTTAATAGAGGGGGGGGGGGGGGGCGGCTGCTGATGTGACAGGTGCTGAGTAATGGATCTTCTGGTTCTGGCTGTCCTGGTTTGGTGACTTGTTTGTGTCTGTAATGTAAATAAACAGTCCAGTTGTGGGATTCGAAGATGTTAAACAATGAAAGTGAAAATAAGCCGTTGCAGAATTGTGTCTATGGCTCTATAGCTTGATTTTATCATGAACCTGTGAACACACCCCAGTCTATAGAGTTTGTTCATAGACAGTTTTTTAATTATCATTTTAGTTTGAGTGATAATTTGTTTGCTACCTACAATAAGGAAAATGTATTCACCAAGGTGAAGCACTGATATGACCATTATCTATTCCCGCTGCCTTTGAATACCCTTTGATATTGTTTAGATTAACTTTGCTGTTATTTTTCTCCTCAGACACTGAAGAAACTGAGCACAAAGGATATCAAACGCCAAGACACAATATGGGGTAAGTCCCTGGTTTGAGAAGACAAAAGTTGAAGCTTGCATTATGGCCATCACAAATCAGAAGCAAAACCTCAGAACCATCACATTTTCAAAGTGGCATTGGCTTGATTTATTTTAAACTCACATGCAACCCATAGAAATCAAATCACAACAGTGATTTAGGAGTTTCTACAACTCAGTTTACACCTCTGTAACAGAATTTCTCTGAATAAGAAAATAGTTAATGTTTAATTTACACAAGGAGCTCAATCCAGCTATTATTGTTTGTTTTATTCAATGATTCATATTCTCTAATGTTTACTTATTTGTCTTTTTTCAGAGCTTATCCAAACAGAAAAGCAATACGTGAAACGTTTGAAAATTATGCAAAAGGTATGGCCATGTTTGATTTTATTTATCATATATTCAAAATATACTGGGTATTGTTTGATTACCCTTTTTATCAGAGTATCAGTAGCTGTAGCGAAGGTAGAAAAGTATGAAATGAAAATTTGAAAGATGTAGAGGAACATTATCAGATTACTTTTGTTCAAAGACAAAATTGATCTTACTTGTCATTGTTGTTGGGAACAGGAACTTACACAATAGACCTTAACCCTCAAGAGCTTAGATCTTTCTCGTTCATCCCATCATCCGCTGGTTGGGGTTTTTTTTCCATTTCAATTAAAATAAGAAATGCATGCAAATGAATTCAGAGATCATGACTGTTTGAAGCAAAAATTGAATTAATTTTTTTCCTCCTTTGTGCGCAGATCTTTGCCCAGTCTATGCTGGATGACATGAACTTCACAGCAGAGCAGGTGGACCGTCTCTTCCCTCGTATTGATGATCTAGTCGAACTGCACTCAAACTTTCTGCGACAGCTTTTGTCTCGGCAAGCCAAGAATGACGACCGGTCTGTGGATGATATTGGAGATGTCCTCGTTGGACAAGTGAGTGTCGTTATTTCTTTTTCTGTCATTATTGATACAGTTGTAAGTCATAGTTCATACGAAACTTACCAACCACTATTTCAGAATGATGTTTTCCCCATGGTTATAAATCTTCAAGGTATTGTTTTCATTCCAGTTTATTAGTTTATTATGGGGGAAAAAATTGCCATTCGGACCAAAAGCCTGCAGAATTACATTAAAAAACTTGCATATTTCTATTCAGTTGTGATAAGCATGTTGCTTTATGATTAGAGGACTGGGTCTATTTTCCTTTGTTTTTTGGTGCTGGGGTATTCTTGGTTTAGTTTATTTACTAAAAGGATAGGAAGAAGGAATTATATTTCAACACTGTTGTGCAATTTTTTTCAGTCAGAGGAACTATTGTTTCTTAACATTTTCTATGTTTTTTGCCAACATTTCAAACATTGTTGTTTGTTTCACAGTTCCAAGATGCCCCTGCAGACAAGATGAAGCAGGTTTATGGTGTTTTCTGCTCCAAGCACACAGAGGCTATGCAGTTGTATAAAGAATTTCTTAAAGTTGACAGGAAGTTTCAAAACTTTGCCAAAGTGAGTACTCTTTTTATATGTAAATTAGAATCACTCTTTTTTCTTTTTTACTGTTCTTGCCTCACATTTTCATTTTAGTTTTTAAGTGTTTTAAGCCTTAATTTCTCTACTCATTAAACTCTGTGCACATTTTTTAAACGTATATTATTTGGGAGTTAATGGAGAGAACAGTATTGTATATTTGACTTTGAGTTTGTTTTGCTGTCTATATTTTTGCTCTTTTTATACACTTCGATGTTTCACGAAAGTTGTAAGCCTGCTGCATATGACACAGCATTTCATTTTATCTTACAAACCTTGATAAAGAGTGTAAAAAAAGAAAAGATGTAATATGCTATTGCCTTTTTTTTTTTCAACTGCAATTCTAAATGAAAGTACAACATGCTGTCAGGACAGAGAGCACTTGCTTTAAGACTACTTTATTGAGAACAACAGTCTGAAATGCTATGTTTGACGTGTTGCAGAGATGTACCAACCTCAGTGTTTGTGAAAAGCGAGACATCTCAGATTTCATCCTGGGTGTGACAGTCAGACTCTCCAAATACCCGATCCTCATAGAGGCCATACTCAAGAGCACAAAAGGTGAGACAAAGGGAAAGAACACACTCAGGAAATTGATTTATGTTAAGTCCTGTGTGAATGAAAGATGGAGAATATGAGTATAGGAGATTAGTTGGTGCAATGTACAAAAATTAGAAGGGATTAAACCATGAATCAGTTCCTTGAGAGGTTTGATTGAAAACTCGATTTGATTCATACATTTTTATTTTTAAATAGCTTTGTACTCGCATTCCTCTTGTTAATGGCTTGAAGCTGATTGCCTCAGGAGCACAGCTGAAAGCCCTTACTCAAAAGGAATCTTGCTGTTGCTTTTATTATCTTCTCTTTATAATATATGATCACTGGAAATTCTCTGTGACAGTTATTCATTTATAGAGGCACTGGCTCCTTAGGCTGTTTTAGCCATTTCTCTGTAACAATGTAAAAGATACCTCACACTCACCACTGTGTGGTTGTTGCTCGGCATTGCAATGTCTGATATGAAAAAAAAGCTACACAGTGGCTACTTATGCCTTTATTCGTCTTCTTCACACTTCTTCACAAGGCAAAATGAACAAAGAACACAAGAGATGCAATAGTTATAATCATAAAAAAGAAGAGGAATAATTGATGAATGAATGATTGAATTGGTTGTACATTCTTCACTCTTCAGACAAAAAGGACCGAGAGAACCTGAGCCATGCCCTGCTGATGAGCAAAGACGTGGTCCAACATATCGACGAGAGGGTTGCAGCCTATGAAAAACTCATTGATATCCAAAGCAAACTGGACTCTCGGGCTGTCACGTACAAGGGGAAAAAGTTCAAGGTGAGAATAAAATTTGGGTTTTGTCTTCTTTTTTTGTAGCACTGATAAGTGACAATGATTTTTTTTTATTTTGTAATGGTAAAAATTTTAAACTATCACACTGAAAACAGGAGTTTGACCCCCATTTTGAACAAATATCGCAATCTTTCTGCTGGCATATGTCCCTCTCAGCCCTGGTTGACCCTGACAGGCAGGGTCGAAATTGCCCACAACTTAAATAACCTTACAGTGTTACAAGGGGCATGGATTTCCATTTACCAGCAGACATTAAATGAAAATCTATTGCTATTGACTTGTTTAACCTGTTTCTGTTTTGATTTTTCCTTGACCAGCGTCAGGACCTGACAGCAGACAGGCGGGAACTGCTCCACGCAGGCAAGATTGGGTGGAAGAGTGCACGAGGTCGAGTCTATGACGTCCTGGCTGTGGTGCTCAATGATCTCATTGTGTTCCTGCAAAAGAATGAACAAAAATACAGCTTCCTTATCCAGGATAACAAGGTAAGTCGCCAAGACAGGGCACTATAGTAGTGTTGTATTCTGCCCATAGGTGAAAGCTCGCAGGCTTTTGAAAATTCTGTCTGCCGGTTTGAGGGAACATGAGGATGTAACTTGCCAACAAAAGGGAATGATTGTGTAGTGCTCTTATAACTCTTAAGTGATAATAATATTATCTATTTCAAGTCACCATCTTTAGTTGTACACTGCTGGACGACGAGTTGTACAAAGAAAATGAGATATCGAGCACTAAGTATAGCACTGGTGTCTTTTTGCCGGTTTTCATTCATTAGAAATTTTGGTTTCTGGTTTAAGCCCATGGTCATGCTTTCAACCATGATTCTGCTGTTTGAATTTAAAAAGCCAAGTGTCTAACATACAATTTTTATGTCAGATATTAGGTTTTAATGCCAGTGCTACACACTGGTTATTAAGATTGCATATGGTTTTATCTGAAAGAAGGCTATGGTTAAAAAAAATAACTATGTTTTTAGTTAGTATAGATTCTTTCTTTAGAGGACCCAGCAGAATTTGTATCTAGCTGTAACAAATGTCATGAGCAATTTTGTCTCAGTAGAGGATCTTATGGAAAGTTCTACCTTGAAAATAACGTTTCAGCTTTTCGAAAAACCAGGGATTGAATTTCTAGTTTCTTGTTACTTTTGATACCTGGACTATGCTCCAGCCTTAGATATTATCTACATGTATTTTGACATGTCTCACTTCTATCAAAATTAATCTTTTATGTCACTAGTGTGTTTATTCTTTTAAAATGGAATTTTATGTGCAGTATTTTCTTTTCTCCCATTCAGTCATGTGTGATTCCTCTGTACCGGCTGTTGGTGCGGGAAAAGCGAGACGCTCGTGATAGTTTGGGCATCTACATGATCAGCCAGAACCGCGCCACCCCGGAGATGTACGAGCTGGTCTGCAAGTCTAAGGGGGAGCGAGAGGATTGGCTGCGTCTTCTAGAGGAGGCGATCCGTGCCTGCCCGCCTGACGTGGACCCTGTCGCATGGCCGGGCAGTAACTCTGGTGCTGCGGCGGGAACTGCGGCTGCCAATAATGAAGAGGAGAAACGCAAGAAGGAAGAACACGCCAACCAGATTAAGCTGATTATTGGTGAGCTCATGTTGGAATCTTCTTCACCCAACTTTTCTTCTGCATTCACTACTGAGATCTTAGTGGTGGAATATGCAATCTGTTGATGAGAGACTTCGAAACTTTAGAATGTGCATTTGTGAATTAATGTATTTTCATTCAACTTTAGACCTCTAGAAGGGAATCATTTTGATAACTGATGTTTGCTTGGTGAAAGTGAAGTCACTGGCAATTTAGGCTAATAGCTTTCTGATTGTACAGAGAGTTAAAACTCTAGTAACGTTTCGGGTTTTTTCTTAATGTCTGCAGGAAATGTCTATCTATCTGTAGCATATAACTTTACACTGAATTTTTAACACATCACTTTGAATGTAGATTAGATTGCAAAAAATATATATTTACTTCAATAAGATCATTTATTGTACAGATGTTGATCCTGTTTGACAAAATAAAGGGCTTTCATATTGAAAAAAATAATGTAATATTATTATTCGCTGCCATTTCAGACCAACTCCACAAGAAAGACGAGGCCATCAGAGTGTGCTGTGAGGAGAAGAACAAGCTGATGATCGAGCTCATGGAAATGTCGGCGCCACGCAACGAGCCAGGCTCGGTGAGTCAAGTAGTTCAGTTTTGTGATCTATTTAAGTCTGTCGTTTCAAGTTCTTTACTTTTGCAAAACGTTATTGTTCCAATGTGAATCAAAGCTGTCTTTAAGATAACATGTTCAAGCAAAGAGACCCATGAACAGCAAAAGTTGTGTCCTTAGTGATGTTACTGAGATGTGCACCTTGATAGTGTAGGTTACTTTTTTTTTATGCGTTTTATGTCTTCCCAGAGACCCAACTCACAAGAGATCGTCTGTGTCAATGAGTCGGTGGAAATTGTCCAAGCTGCAATGGAAGAAGGTAATAATTTGACCCACAACAGTCAACTTTATTCCAACTCTAATAACTTTATTAAATGCAGATAGCTGAGTAAAAATGTATCTGACCCTTCAATGCCAATTTTGTTCTTTTTTTGTAATGTGGACTGTAAGTTGCCAGATTTTTTTTCATTTCCTAGTCGATATTAAGTCTTTATTAAGTGTCTATCCTATAGGGAAATCATCCTGTTATCTTCAGATGTGATTACACGTCAATTCTGATTAAACGTTCAAGCAAGTACAGTACAGATTACACACAAAATACAGCGTAAGAGATTTTTACACTTGTCAAAAGCATGGAGATGTGAAATCCCTGATTGTTATTTTTTAATTTTCCAGCCTCCAAATTGACGACCTTCCTTCAAACATCGGGCACAGCTCTCAGCCGCAGTGTCAGTAGTGTGGGGGAGCACCACAGCTCCTCATTCGTCGCCACACCTGTGCCCAAGCGTGCTGAGACTTTCGCTGGCTTCGACAGCAGCCATGAGTCTCCCAAAAGTAAGTAACAAACATAAATGTTATAGCCTTTAAAAGTTTATTTCGCTTGTTGTAGCATACTGTGCAATATCAAAACCCCTGTGTGGTGTTTTCATAAAAATGCCATGTAAATTACTAAACCCCTAAAATGTGTGAAATGAAATGGGTTGATTTATTTCCTTAATTTTTTTCTATAAAAATAAAGGTAATAAAAGAATCTGCTCTCAAGCAAGGATATGCACTATGGAGACAAAGTCTTAATAACGTATCCTTACAGGATTATAAAAAACTTTGGGTTTTAAGCTGTATGATTTTGGATGGAAGACCAGAGAAAATATATGTTATCTCAGTCATGTAAAAAAGGGGTTGTACTGAATGAATAGACACTTACATGTAGTGCACTATGATAAGATTATTAACCCACTTGTGTTTGTTTTCCCAGTGAGTGCTGTGAAACAGAGATTTGCCTTGTCTGGTGAGGAAGAGGAGCAGGAGGGTCGGTCGGCCAGCATGCTGAGCCTGGACCAGCAGGAAGAGGACAACAGTTTCTCTGATGGTGCTCCCGTCTTTAAGGTGAGGAAATCATCAAACCAGTGGCTTCTAGGATGTAGTATTTAGTAGCAATTTTAGCAATTTCTCTCAGGCTTTTCACTTATCATGCAGAGGATGGGAGTTCAATCCCCTTTTCATAGATGAGCATCTGTCTCTCTGCTTAGATGTGTCTCTCTCTGCCTTGGTTGGCCTCGATAGACAGGGTTAAATTAGCCCAGCTGTAAAATGCACTTTCAGTGTTTCAAGAAGTGTGAGACCAAATTCAAACAAACAATCATTTTACTGACAGTTCAACGTGTCAGTGGTTAGGCTGCCGGACTCATAATCGAGAGGTTGCGGGTTCGAATCCCAACTCGGGTCCGACGTTGTGTCCATGGAAAAGGCCCTTCACTCGAATTTTCCTCACTTCACCCAGGTGTAAATGCGAAAGATCTTGTCAGTTTGTTAGTGTTTGAGTGCTTGTTAAATGGCAGCTTGCACTCCCAGGGAGTTGAGAAGGTTTCTTAAGGACTTTGGTCTGCCGGAGTAATAGTGATTGTGAAGCGCATAGAGCCAGTATAAATGCATTCCATTTTTTAGTTCAAATGAGTGTTATAATACCGTAGTATAGAATATCAGGCGTGATGTAAACTTCGTTGTCCATTGTAGACACTTCCTGACACCATGTTTCACACCCTGTCATCTTGAACCCCCACAGGAGCCCCTCCCCGTGGAGCCCCTTCCCAACTCCAGCAGCCCGCACACCCTGAGCAGCCAGTCCCCGCTACAACACAGCAGCAACGCCCACCTGTGGGAGGAGCAGGTCAGCTCTGACCGCTCAAGTGACCGCGGGTCTCTGGGCGAGCTTTCTGCCGCCTCTGTGTCTTCCCTGATTCCCTCCCCTGCCAACCAGGAGCAGATGACTTCCATATTTCACCTGGTGCAGTACCTCAACGCTCTCATGGTGAGCAACAATGCCGTATATATACACTTTCCTAGGCAGTATCTTATTTTAAAAAAGACCAAGAAGGCAACAAAATAGGATGAAATGAAGTCTGTGGTGTAAAATTGGGCTCACTAAATTAGTAAAAGTAAAAGACAATATGTGGGCAAAATTTCACACTTGAATTCCCTTGTAGAGCTGATGTTGTTGTCATAGCTCAACAAAACAAGCATATTTATGAAAATCTCAAAGTTATTATGTCTTGTGTACATGTTCTTTTCTTTTCACCCCTACAGAAAAAAAACGAAATCTCAGCGTAATGTATTTGTGTTCCAGTTTTTCTCAAGGAGTAAAATCTCAGCATTATTATGTTTGTGTCTGTATTTGTTCTATTCACCTCAACAATTGAAAAAAACAACTCAAAACTCAAAGTTTGATTGTCTACTGTTTGTCCCACCACACAGAACTTGACATCCAAGCAGTGCACCAAGGTAGAGAGCTTGAGAGCCGAGCTGGCAGAAGCCAAGGAAGAGATCGCCAAGCTGTCGGCTGACATGCACGGCCGTCGCTCCGTCTACCGACACGATCAGTTGGAGGAACTGCGTAACTTGCAGGAGAACATCAGCCGGGAGAGACAGGAGTGGGAGAGGGTCAAGCAGCAAGACCGGGGCTGGCTGCAACAGGAGAGGGACCAGCTGGACCGAGACAGACAGGAGTTGGAGCAGGAGAAGGTGAGGAGGAGAAGGACAAGTGTGTTTTATGGCCAGATAGGGTGGGGGAGGGGGGTAATTAGAGGGGGGAAAGGAACAGATGTGGCGGGAGGGAGTGGATGTTGCACTTCTTTGAAGCTCAATTTTCCAGAGACTTAACAAGATCATGCAAGATAAAGGATCAGAGTCGATATGACCCTATAGAGTTGATGGAGCCATAAAACCCTAAAGAAACAAAATGAGGAAGATTGGGAACTGAGAGTCTTCCCCCTATGCTTAGACTAAGGCCTGAATCTTTTTAGTTTGTTTAGGTCTCTGATTATGCCAATTGGTAACAGTGTGCTAAACAAATTTTTTTTTTGTGGTTTCATTGATTAAATAAAATGTATCCAGGAATGAGACTTGATGGTCAGATCAATTTCATGTTTTTCAAGTCCATGACCTATTTTTCTCCATGGTGAAGTCACGAATTAATATTTTGTTCTCTGTCTCATGCCTTCAGCTGGACCTTCGAACACGTAAGGAGGACTTGAAGAGACAGAGAGAGGCCTTGCAGCGCCAGATCGACATGATGAGAGACCAAGGCCTCCTGATGTCTGGATCTTTCGGGGAAACCAATGTCGATGAGATTGACCTGGACAATGTTGAGGGAGGCGATCCCTCCCAGAACAAGCCAATTGTTCACCGTCGCTCTGCATCTGCCGACTTTTACAACACTCCGGCTCTCGCTGACTCGCACAATGGCAATCAGGGACTACTGGCGCATGACCCATCTGGCCAAGGTCTTACCCGCCATCCTAGACTTTCTGTCGGCAATCTCGGAGCCCAGGCAGCTCACTCTGGCTCAACAGCTGCAGCCAAACAGGCAGGTCTGCCCGTACACTTGCTTAGTGCCAGAAACGAGCAGCGGATGGGTGGCACGAACGTTCAGCGACTTCCACTCAAGCTGGCAGGCTCTAACAGCAGCGGCTTATCTAATCCATCGCAGCAAGCTGGAGTGGCACCCTCCGCCGCATTCTGTGCCGGCGTCCAGCAGCCCTTCCCTAGTCGAGCGGGCTCGGCAGGGATCTCACGGGTGCAGTCAATGAGTGCTCCCTCTCGTGCGGCAGCGGCAAGCCACGGACAGCATTCAAAGGCACAACTTCAAAATGAAAATAGCCGCAGCGCACCATCCAACTTGGCTCGCATCATGAAACTGGCTGACCCCAAGGGAGGGAAGTCATCTAGTTCGGGACCCAACCCGTCACCCAAGGCACAGGCCCCGCAACCCACAGGGGGTCCCCCAGGGGCTCCAGTGGCTAAATCTGAGGGCAAGGAGAACACAGCAGGGGAAATCATCTACTTCTAATTTCACTGGTGAGTTCGTATGAGAGCAAGCAACTTGGTCATTACCCCTACTTGCTAACTGGTGTTGGAATTCTTTTTTAATCAAGTTTTTATATGTCTATGTATGGGAATCTCATTGCATTGTATCTCTCTGTGAAGGATTTTGTGTCAGGTGGTAGGCTATGTATCCAAGGGGCCTGATTCAGATGTTGGAAACAAAAGGGACAACAAAAGAGATAAGGGTGAAAAGAGAGAGCGAGAAGTAGCATGCAGACTTGTTAAGTTTGCCTAAAGCCCATAATGTCTCGATATCTTTGTGTTTCATGAACAGTTTTTGAAATATCTCATAATTTCAGTTTCATAGTATTTTTTACATTTTGATAATATATCCCATGACTTCAATCTCATAGTTTTTGTTACATGTTAAAAATATCTCATGACTGTTTCATTGCATCTTTTTTCAGGTGGAGAATCCAGTATGGTCAGAGCGACATCTCTTGGAGAAAGTGACCTCATGTAGACCCCCAGCTGCTGTGTGCAACAAGTCTTTTGATGGTTGGAATCCTTGCTGGGATTGCAGACTAGACTCTGCGGGCCTGGGAGTACAGATTAGGCTGTGAGGTTTCCTGAACAAGATAAAGAGGAGGGCTACCTGGGATTACCGCTCTTGCAGCATTTTGTCACCTGAGGGATCTTGGCAAAAATGTCTTCAGATGGAAGATCAGACCAGCATCAAGTGTCTTGCCCCGTCGCTCTCCTCTACGGCTTTATGTGGAAAGTCTTAGCATTAGTGTATCCACGGATTTGCTAGTCACTGGGATATTATCTTGGATGATGTTGGAAAAAAGTGTGAAATATCTCGTCAAAGCCTAATGAGAATCTCCCCTCAAGATGAGAAGTCAGCTTTCAGTCTTGATATTAGCCATTTGGAACTCACATCTTTTCTTGTCCATTTTATGACACTGGTCCATGCTGGGAATGGACCTGGCATTTGCTGCCTATTTTTTTCTCTCAAAACTTCCATAAAGTGTGACCCCCAACCCTGCTTTGACAATATATCTTCCTTTCATTACGAAATTCATTACTGAAGTGATGATGATATAGCAGATATATACACAGCATATTTTAAGCATTGAATTATTCTACAATAAAAATCCCTGACTTGACTTGCGTTTTTGATGAGAGCTTTGCTTACGAGCTGAAGACTCTATCAGCGCGACACACAATGAGCGTGCAGAAGTTGTCCTTGTATCTATAATGCATTACAGTTGTAGTTAAAGGACTAGAGATTGTCCTGTCCTTCTTCTGAGGAAACGTAACTACACACATACCTCACGGCAGTGTCCATGTGATGTACTGAGTTCTTGATTGTCAACTTCCTGCATTATTCCATCTGCTCAATACAGACTCATTTATCCTGACTTGATGGTTTTGTGATTCCAAGCTTTGCCGCTAACAAAGGGTGAAAAAGTGAAACTTAATTCTTTCACAGCTTTGAATTTTGTGTCTTGGGAATTCATGTCTTAACCGGATTCTCTAATGACATCAAGTGTAGACCCCACTGCCTTTAGCATGACACACTTTATGTCTAAAAGGGAATGAAACCCCCGCAAACACAAGCTGTGTTGAATGAAGTTTCAGCAAAGTATGGAATCAACTTACTTACAAATCTGGAGAGACCAGAAGCACTTTACCCACAAAGAGAGATCTGGGGCGTGTGGCCCCGCTTTCTTGGTGACTTCCTGAGTGTAAATCAGGAGAGACAACCACAAAGACAGACATTGTGAATAGAGTAGTGCGTAGTCTGCATGAAATGATAGACCAGACGGAGAGCCTCAGATTAGCTTCAGCTTTATCTGACAGACCAGGGTGATGAGTTTTGAAGAAGTGCTGCGCCAATTGTATTCACATTCAGTTTTCTGCATTTGTGATACCGTGAGGTACTGAAGTCTTTTGTAGAATATAGTGTTGCAAATTTTAATTTATTAGGAGGATTCAGTATTTAAATTTTTCAACATTCTTGTCACTTGTAAGGTGCAAGGTTTGGTAATTCAACAAGTACGAAGAATACAAGGGCTTCATCTACAATTCTCAAAGTTTTATAGATTAGTTGAACATTTGTCAAGCCTTCAGATGTCAGGAGAATTTACTTCTCATCTCTTTAGGTGGATGGTTTCAGTACAGCTTTGTACATCATAAAATGCAATCGTCATCTTTAGAAGCAGGATATGTCACTAAAGTGTTTGGCACTGTCTGAGGCTCTCAGAGGTCATATTACCAAACCCCAATACCGACATACAGCACTGACACTGATCATATCTGGTATATGTAGCACAGTGAAACAGTGTGTTTTATCCGCCGCAAAGATTGTATTATACTAAGGAAACTTACTCACTCATATTTTTTCAGTAGAAAAAGTCAAGGGCAGTGCTCTGAGGGATTGCTTTTTATGTCAATGCCTTTTTATACCAAAGACAAGCAGGATTTTGCATTGTGAGGAGCACTGACCTTGCCTTGATACTGTTCAGTATGATAGAAGTGATAACTTAGAATATAATACAAGCTTTGCGTATTTTCTTTAACACA
The DNA here is from genome assembly GCA_032273245.1 of Phyllaplysia taylori. Lineage (NCBI taxonomy): Eukaryota > Metazoa > Mollusca > Gastropoda > Aplysiida > Aplysiidae > Phyllaplysia > Phyllaplysia taylori. Next base: position 10,280 of record JAUKPP010048841.1, on the reverse strand, counting down.
AGACTGACCTGGTACACATTTACACGTATCCCTGTTTTCTCCCAGATCTGCTGTCTTTATTACATACAATCATATGCTCTTCAGATCTTTTTCTCTGATATCTTTTTGCCATAGATCTCTATCACTACTGAGCCACTGAAAACAAAAACATATTTTAATCAATACTCTTCCTCGACACAGACAATGAAACAATCATACACACACACACATACACATTCAAGCACACATTTATTTCACACTTTTCACACACTAACACTCTCTCATTCATTCAACTCCCTACATGCATTTATACACACCTGAAACACAGTCTGCCACTTTGTCTCCTAGTGCAATGACACAGCCAGTGATGTTTGTCAACTAATTTTCCTTGTGGCGTCTCTCTCTCCACTTGGAAAAGTACACAACTATACAATACCTACCATGTTATATTATGATATACAATTGACAGTCTCCTACTATCGTATCATACCTTATGATTTGTAGAGGTTGGTTCCTTTATCCATGGGATGTGTGTGTAAGTTATTTGACAGCAATTCTTTATATAACTCATATTTGTACAGTGCATTCCAGAAAGGTTGTGATTGTGAGGGATTTCTCTGCCATTAGTTGCTTATACCTGTTGTCAATTCTGCATACATCAGCAGTAGGGTGGATGTTTTTTCTCTCAATATTTGAAGAGCTGACCTGAAAATAGTAAGCAGACAGAAGCAACAGCAAATCATCTGTTTAGTGGGTCTGCATATTCTGCATGTTATCATGACGTGACATTAATTTTCATACAACTGGACAACAGTTGTTGTTTCTTTGAAGGCTTTAATTTTTAATTTTTTTTAAAAACGTTTCAAAGATTTGTCCGTTTAGTCATAATGGTGGGAGGGATTGGTGGGTGTGCTTATTGTTTTGACTTGACATTATTGGCGTTCAACAATGGGGAAGGAATGAGCACCTTTTACATAACGCAGTAAAATAATGGACACATTTTAAGGCAAAGCCTATTACGTCAATTTTGTTCTATAATGACGGCAACTCATGAAGCATAACTGTGGTCAAAGCTTGTTCTTGCATAGCTAGTAGTACTTGCAGCAAAGAAAGTTGACCAGAACAACTCAAAGGAAGGTTTTTGTGCCAATTCGTTTCTGGGGCGATACAGTGATTAGCCCAGTTACTCAAGTGCCAATTATGAATGGTTACATTGTAAACTGGCGGTCGTGGTGTAAGGGTGAGGGTCTTCGCCTTTCATGCAGGCCAAACATTTCTGTCTTTCTGCTAGGATGTTGTCCCTCTTAGCAGGGGTCGCCCCTAACACAAAAAAGGTGTAAGTCACCTGACTCTAAAATTACCTACCAAACCAAACAAAAACTCCATAAAGAAGGATAACTTTGGCGCTGGAGTGAGTGAAATGTCGTCTACAGACAAGCTTAGTGCCAACGTTTATCTGAACACTTACAAATCTATGACTCTTAACTAATATAAGACCCATATTCCGGTTGCGGTACATTCCTTCCTCTGAGTGAACGTTCTCTCACATTTGTTGATACACAACCCATTGTTGTAGACAAGCCTGTCGTTTGGCTTTTGATTGTCTTATTGTTCTTGTTGACTTTTGTTGACTGTTTCTTTTCCTGCTAGCAACCTGCCCCTCCCGCACGCGGGCAGGGGATTGATTGGTGATATTGTGCCCTGACTGCATGGCTCATGCTGTGCTCTCTCCTTTAGATAATTTGTTGTTTCTTGTCAAGGGTTCTGGGATGGCAACAAGATTGGTCTTGAGCTCCATCACCGAATGTGCTTTTTGTACATTATTTTCTGTACCAGATATGCCCTTATTAATTATCTTTACTGGTTGACAAAAAAATATTTATTTGTTGCAACTTTCTCTGATATTTTTCTACATGCATCTCTCATCATTCATCATGTTCTTTTCCTCCAGGAAGGAAAATTAGTTTTAGCATTGACTCATGCGTGGAACTCCTTTATTTGATCAAATGCTTGCCATGGCAATTTTTAGGGGTTATGTTAAATGGTCTGTAACATCAAAGGTGCATTGATCTTTATGTGATAAGTTATTCGCATGTTAAAACAAAAGAAAACTTCTCTACTTGAAAAGAAAAATCACTTATTTACCCTTGACTTTGAAAGGATGTGTTTCTATGAGGAAATATTTTGAAACGAATTAATTATTATTGTTGTATTAGCACCACCTTAATGACTTATTTACACACAATGAATTTGGAGCATGGAATAAACTTCCACTTTTCCTCATAACATCTTTGTCAATACAACATCTATACAGAGACCTTTTTTTTTAAGTCTGCCCCCCTCCCTCCCCCTCCCCCTTTTCTCCTCCCGAGCAGCATCGCTTTGTTCACCAATTATGTCACCCTACTCAAGTCTTGTAGTGCCTTTTTCTCATCCCCCCTCCCCTTCTCTCCCTCCCCTCATCCCTTGTGCTATACATACCATTATGTTCTACTTGGCTTGTTCTCCATAGCAACTGTACATGTGGTTCTTATGCAATTTTCTTCTAATAATAGCGTCAGACATATCTGTAATTACTACGGACATGCATTTTTATATCATTATATTTGCTGCGTCTGAACATATGAAGAGTCAATGAAAAAACTCCAGGATTTATTTACTTTACAATCTATAGTTGTGAACAAATATGCCACTTAAGTGTTTCATAATTCATATGCTGAGTTTTTTTAAATCTCAAGTACTCATAATTAAACCTTGTGGTTGTTGCTGGAAAAAAAAAATTGAAAACCACAATTCAGTGCAAGGAAATATGTTTCGCTGAAAAAGCTGCAACTGTCTAAGTAATTCTGCTTAGCATAAATTGTATTCCGGCTTAGTTTTTCCATATGTTGACTTCTGTTTGTTGTCAGCAATAATGCCAAGCATTAATTATAATGAGGAAAGGTTGTAGAAAGTCAGTATTTAGGTTAATGTTGTAGATTTGTTCCTAGAGAATCCCCCCCTCCCCCCCAGTCGCTACAACAATGGTTTCCTTATCAGTCATTTGCCTTCCCTTTCATTTGATGTAAGTTATGAATTCCTCTTGAGCAAACACTCTGATGCTATGACAGACTTATTGGTGTTGTTTTTCTCCCCAAGATTTTTACCTATGTTTACTTTACAATAAATTAAAAAACGAAAAGAAAAAATGACACGGGGACTAAACATGTAAGATGTTTGTCAAGTACATATCAATAATATGTATGTAAGACCATAAACAACATGTACATGTACGTCCATTTATTGCCAGCCCTCTATACAGAAGTGATCTATTGCCAACTTGTCAGTGGTTCTCGCCCAACTATACGGCAGGTCATATACTGATAGGTAGATTGCTTGACATTTTCCAGTATATGATTGATTAGTTTATTGTGTCATATTATCAATATTTTATGTTTTGCAAAATAAAGAGGCTGAGAGCGCCTCACAACTGTAAAACATGTTTTTTCTCAAGTTTTTTTTAAAGCAAATTAAGTCCAGTTTGTGTTGGAGAGTTTGCTCCCTTTTTTTTTTTATCACAGTGGCCAACAATGACTCAGTCGCTAGTTGGTTTTTGTACGGTTTTGTGGGGGTTTTATGCACACAAAATGTCGTTTATGAGCCTGACCAGTGAGCATTTGATTTAGTTTGAGTTTGGAGTGTTACACCCTTTGCAACACAGTGCTGCTTACTGGTGTCTGTGGTACATGTATAGTGGTTAGGCTCTTCGACTATCATGCCGAGGCTGCTGGGATGTTGTGTCCTCTCAGCCCGGGTTAGCCCCGACAGGCAGGGCCGAGGTAGCCCGCCTCTAATATGACCTTACCATGTTACAAGAGGCTTAAAAGCATAAACCAAACCAATCCATGCTACTTATGAGTGAGACTACCTATCTAACTTCCCATTTCCAAGAAAAACGGAAATGATAGGCATAGGTAATAGGCTACGCCAATTGAACCGTTGCTGTGCTGTAAAGGTTAGGCTCTTCGCTTATCATGCAGAGGACCCGAAATCGATCCCACGTGCGGAACATCGGCGTTTTCCTACTGGGATCCCCTCCTCTCAGCCCGAGTTGGTCCTGACAGGCAGGGTCGCAGAAGCCCGTCTCTGAAATGACCGCACAGTGTTGCAAGGGACGTAAACTTGGTAACCAAACCAAACCTATCTACGTATCTTCTGTCTGTAGATGGTTGATTGGCGACTCCGGTATGGTCTGTTTCTTTAACTCCTTTTTACGTGAAGTCTGCTTCTTGCCAATGAAATGACCTTATGGTGTCGATAACGCCCATAATGCCTGACAATCCTACAGCACCGGCGCTGTAGTGTAAGTAATGATCATGCAGGTTGGCCCTGAGAGCCAGGGTCGAAGTTGCCCGTCTTAAATTACCTTACAGCGTTGCAAAGGACGTAATACTGGTAACAAAATCTTACAGCGAAGCGATCTTTCTTTTTCAATCTCTTTTATTCCCTCCAACCCACCCACCCACCCTCTATCTCTCTCTCTCTCTCTCGCTCTTTCTCTCTCTCTCTCGCTCTTTCTCTCTCTATCTCTCTCTCTCTCTCTTTCTCATTCTTTCTCTCTCTCTCTCTTTCTCGCTCTTTCTCTCTCTCTCCCTCTTTCTCTCTCTCCCTCTTTCTCTCTCTCTCTCTTTCTCGCTCTTTCTCTCTCTCTCTCTTTTTCTTTCTCGCTCTTTCTTTCTCTCTCTCTCTCTCTCTCTCTCTCTCTGTGCAATGTTTCGAGAGGCACAACTATAAAAGCGAGGACAAACCTGGGTTCAATTTTTAGCGAAAATGTCTTTATTCTGAGACACCTCTTATCTGTGACTGTTGCACAATGGCTTTACCCATTTACGTTATTATAGTAATACATTTCCGTATTTATTTCACAATCAGCTTTGTCTGTTTCGTGTAATAAAAACTTACACATGGCAACATTAACAGCATTAAAAAAAACCATCAAGGGTGGGCCCTAGAAGGCAGAAATTGATCAGCCCGCTTTCTAAATAAACTTACAGTGTTCTAAGGGGCGTAAATCTAAATACAAATAGCATATCTCTCGCCACCTCTCTCTCTCTCTCTTCTCTCTCTCTCTCTCTCTCTCTCTCTCTTCCTCTCTCTCTCTCTCTCTCTCTCTCTCTCTCTCTCGATCTCTCCCTCTCTCTTTCTCTCTCTTCCATTTTGGGTTCTTACCCACAGCGTGGCACAAGTTCAAGCTCAAAATCAAAATCTCTCACAGTGAAAACAATTTCCCTTGGATTGCATAGTGGCAACACATGTCACAAATTGAGATATCTGGGGCACAGAAACCTGCAATCCGAACATGTTTGCACTCGTCAACAGAACTAGAGCTGTTATCAAAACAACTTGGCCCATACTCCAGATACTTTGCGTTTATGACTCCAAGTGTTTCTCATTGTCTTACTGTTCATCAGGATTCGAGATCCATAGCAGCATAAGAGGTGTCAGAACTGGGTGAAATCCTGCTCGATATCTCACAAATTCACACATAAAAAATAAAAATAGGCAATAGGCAACGTGAGAGCCGAGAGTAGATTTATGTGGGCGTGGTTCCGGTGGTCCATACCGTCATACCAGATTGAGGTTCTCCCTGCCTGTCAAGGGATTTGCTATCTTGTCTGTTTCTGTTTTCCCCTGCAAAAACATCTTTTGTCGTCTGCTCCAGTAGTACATTTGCTCTATTCTCGAGCGAACTTCCGGTCCATGGTGGAGTTTGTTTTGCACTTCTTTTAACGTGAGAGCAAGAAGTTTTAATCGTTTGCTCTTGTGTTACTCCATGTCTGTTTGGAGTTCCTTCCCCTTGTGAGGCGGAAGTGGCGTCTAGTGTGACGCAATGAGCACAACTTGAAGCAACGTCCCCAGACGAGCCCACAACTTTCATATCTATACGTTCTGAAGTTGAAGAATAGTGGGAAAAGAGCACGGCTGAAGGTAGATTTATTACTTCAGGACCCTCATGTTCGGCGAGTCCATCTGAAACATTTGTAGAAGAAAAAGATGTAGGCTAAAAGGCAACATGTGTATATCAGACTGGTGTCCCTATAGAATTCCACCACATACCCACCGGCCTACAAAATTAAATATTGCCAGTTCAAATAAAAGAGCCTTTTACAGAAAAGTCAGTTGATTTATTCTTTTATTGTTAACTTTCAATAGTGACAGGCAAGAAAGTATCTCTTCAACGGAGGCGTTGCAAAAAGGCATTCCAGGGCTTCATAACCGTTAGGGTTGTGACATGAGTATAAGCATATACAGAAATAATGGTCACACACCACAGAACAGGCTTACATGTATTTTATTCACACGCAAAAATGCTTATTATACACATAGAAACACCCGAGGCCGCTCCTGTTTTCTTTTTCTACCTGTGTGACAATCTGTCAGCCTGTATACCTTTTCACCAGCCAGTCAGTTTGTCTGCCCACCATCAACTCACCGTTTGTTCGCTCGTCTATCTTAGTGTCTGCCTATACAAACAATGTATTCTAATTTGAAGGTATCATTTCCAGTGACTGTCAGTCGTTTGTCAAAGTGTTTGCATGTGCATTTTCACATATTTCAAACTTGTCTCAAACACCGACAAACAAAGCCTCACCTGGCTGGACACGGTTGGCACATCGCACAATCCCACTGGAGACTCCGCCCCTCTCCCCGTCGTGTAGACCGGACGACTTTGAGTGGGCGTGGTCAGGGTTTCCTCTGCCGCACCGCGGGTTGAGACGATTGGTGGAGCAGCTGGCGAGGAGCCGCCTCCTGATCTTGCTCGTGAAGAAACAGTACATGACAAAGTTGGCGAACCCTTGAGAGCTGTCGCCGATACCCTGACGATGGGGACAGAGAAATCAGATCAGTTTTCTGCTTGTATTTGTATGGAGGGGGCGGAAGGGGGTCGTTGCTTTGATCTGCAGTTTTACATCTGTGATAGGCCTACTGTGCGGCAGGAGTTATCTAAATAGAAAAGGTTTTGTTTTACGCCCCTTTGTAACACTGTGGGGTCGTTTTGGAGGCGGACTACTTCGACCCTGCCTGTTAGGGCCAACCCGAGCTGAGAAGACACAAAATCCCAGCAGAGAGTCAGAGATATTTGTCCAACATGGGGATCGAGACTCTGCTTGTTATGACTTACAACCAGACTGCGATCCTCCCGGGTGAGGAGGAAAAGTGGGTGTCCATGTCTGCACAGCGTTTCCTGCGCATCTATATTTCAAACAACGACATCTTGGTGTCAGTGAACGTCAACGGGTAGAAGACAGTCAACTTCCACTACTTCCTGGCTGGACAACACAGACTGGACACTTGTACCAACTCGCAAGATTCTGGACTCAAAATCGGAACTATAAGTATAAGTGTGTGGAAGGGCATTTGTGACTTTTAACTTCGTTTATCAAATTTTCTTAACGAGGGATTCCACAAGTTTTTAAAAATAAAAGGTTAATTTTTCTTTTAAAAAAACAAAAACATGGGGATCGAACTTCTGTTCTCTTCTTGATAGGCAAAGAGCTTCGCCACTACATCCAGACACCGATAAATCTAGTGCAGTGCGTGAGGGACGTTTCTGTCTCTGCATACTTATAACTAATTAAACAGACCCATATCCATGCCCAATCTCACCTGCATGATGGCGATCCAGTCAGAGTCGGAGGAAGTGGCGTATTCATGCGCGAAATTTCCTAACAAGAAACGAACGGTTCCCCAGATGCGTATGGTAATGAAGACCAGGGGTACAAAAGTCAATTTAGTGTTGGCTTCCTCGATGTTCCGGTTCCGTCTTCGTTGGTGCAGACTGTCTCGTCTCGCCTTCTCCTGAACAAAGAAAAGACAGGACACACATGTATTTGATGATGAAGCGTGATTGCGAAAGAGAAATGACACACCTACATTGGAACGCGGAAGTTTTGGACTCGATTTCCCAATACAGTTGAACCTGCTTAAGCGACCACCTGTTCAAGACTACCCCTGCTCAAACGACCACTTTCCATCAATCCTAAATTAAATTTCTTCTATATATTATCCCTCTCCAAGACGACCACCTGACTGTTTTATTGTGTATAGAAGAACGTACCAATTTGTTTTTCTTTTCCATGATCCACTTCTGTCACAGCTGTCCAAAAATGAAATTTCTCCCTAAGACCGCATGGCTATTGATAGGAACACAGAGCAATGTGCTTCGCATGCAAGCTTTTGATACACGTGGATCATTAAGTATGACAGTCAGGATGTAGCCTACCGTACAAACCAAAGTAAAAACAGCAAAATTGTAATATCAATTATGATGTGTTTTGAATAGACATATTGATCGATTCTAACCTGAAATAGCACTAAGGCGGTTGAAAAAATTTTTTTTTTTTGTTAATTAACGGGGGGGGGGGGGGGTGCCAAACCCTTAACAGACCATTTAGATTATAAGGTGGGGCTGA